>JAOSBN010000004.1:38444541-38462027 GCA_027563595.1 Erythroxylum suave | reverse complement strand
TAGTTGGCGTTGAAGCTAGTGGAGCTGGAAAGTAGACATAAAGAAGAAGAAGCTTAATATATTCTAAACATGGGCAGAAGGAGGCATGGAACGTGGGAGAAAAAGGGAGCTGGTGCGTCTTGGCTGTCAAGGTGGGGAAGGAAAGCAAAAAGTGAGAAATAAGAGCTGGCGTTGTTGTATGGGGGGACTGAACCAAATGATAAAAAGAAAAAGAGCTGTTGCATGGAAGAGGAGAGTGGTGGTCTCTATGTGTATGGGGTGCTGCTACTTGTGGTAGTGGTTGGAAAAAACGTGAGAAGCTGGGTGAGTGAAGAAAGGAAGGCTGGGCGTGATCTGGTGGTGTCTCGTTTTGGCTGGTGAGTTGCATGCATGGAGAGGAGAACGTGAAGCTGTGAAGCGTGCGTTGTGGAGAAGAGAGAGCGTGAATATTCTGGGGGGACAAAAAACGAAAACGCAAGAGAGTAGAAGAGAGCAGCGTGCATGGTCTGGAAAATAAGAAGAGAAGTGTGCGTGAGAGGAACCAAAAACACGAGAGAGTGGAGAAGACGTGAGCTGCTAGTGTAGGAGTAGAGACGTGAGCTGCTGGTGTAGGAGCATACATGCAAAAAGCTGGTGGCAAGTAATCAATTGAAAGAGAGCTGGAGATGGATCAGCCACGTTGAAGGAGAAGAAAGTGACAGCTGGTGGAGGGAGAAGCAGCTGGTGGCTTTAACAAGAGGAGAACGTGAAGCTGTGACTTGGGCGTGTGTGAGGCTGCTGGTGAGGACGTTGTTGGCTGGGTATGTTTTGGCTGGAGATCACGCAAAGGCAGCAGGGCTAATGGCATGCTTGGACTGTTAGTGGACCAAAAATTAACCACTTAAATTGTCACATCATGAAAGGGTTAAGTGGGTGCTGCATGAGAGGGAGATGAGAGGGAGAAGCTTGGCATTCCTCTAAGTTATCTTAATCCTTCAGTTCAATGGCAAAGGCAGGAGCTTAGAGTTTTTATAAGGGAGTTTAATTTCATTTATTTTCTGTTCACTTAATTAATTAGCTATTCCTAAATCTTAGGATAACTATTTAATTATTTGGAATTGTGCTTAGATTAATGTGACTGGATTAATGTTTGGCAATTGATATTGTGTTGTTTCGGATTTAATTTCATTACTTTGTTTTGGGTCAAAACTTTGTATTGAGATTTTAGCGAAATTGGCGATTATTCAAGGTGGCTTGAATTCACTCTATTTGTTGCTGGCATTAATTTTGTTTCTTCATTATAGCGTAAAAGTCGAGTATTGGTGTAGTATCCTTAGTTCTATTTACTAGTCTGGTGACAGTTAGTAAATTGGAAATTTTGGAAAATATTTTTGTAACAATTCGAGGCGGCTCGGTTGTTAGATTAAAAGCTCGATTTTAATTCTTAGTTTCATTGTTTAACTCCCAAATCTGTTTGAGTGATGATTGCCTGCGCTATTGACCTGGAGGATTGCGTTTATCATTGTTAATTACCTGTGTTTATTTTCTTATTTAATTCACTCTTTGTCATTTCGTATTTCTCAATTCAATTTTTAAAATACCAAAAACAAGTCCTTTGCGTTTATTTTCATTCGTTGCAAAATTTTAGCAGTAATTGTTAAAATCAACCCCATTTTATAGTTAGATTGCATCGCATTTAGTTGAACTTAGGAAATTAATTTCACGTGTGGTTCCTCAAAGAGAACGACCCGAAGTTGTGCTATATGCAATCCTTGGTTAAAATTTTGAAGTAACCCCAAGGTGACAATCGGACAAAAAGGTTATTTCACGAGGTGATAAATCGCCCCTTGGCTATCGAACTATAGAAGATCCAAGAGAGCAGTTGGGGGTTCTGTCAGGACTTGGAGCCCTGGCCTCGCTAGTAGTGCTGATTTTGTCAATCTATCCGCACATTGATTTCCTTCGCGATACCCGTGCGTAAGTTGGACAGTCCACTCCCGATCCAGCACCTCCAGAATTCCCTGCACCAAAGGAAAAGTATCAGTTAGAGCCGGTTGCGAGGAGGACAGGATATTAATAACCGCCATTGAGTCTGTCTCAAGAACAACATTACTGTAATCCCGTTCCTAAACAATGTGTAACCCGTCTGACACTGCTCGTAGTTCAGCTATAAGTGGAGTGCAGTCGTCTATGTTTGTCAAGAAGCCTCCGCACCAAAGTCCTGAGCTATCCTGAAGTAATCCGCCAGCCGCACCTAGACCCAGGCCTTGTTGTACAGCTCCGTCTGTATTTAGTTTGATCCAACCGACTGGCGGTGGACTCCATCGTACTCCTTGTCCGACAGGCAGGCTCGCAGTACGGATGACTAGTGCGGTCACCTTCTGAGCTTCCACTATCCATCGTACATAGTCAAGGACTATACGATCGCCATGGGTCGGCCGTAGGAAATGCTCCTCAAAAGTGCTCTGGTTCTGCCATTGCTAGAAGAACCAACATGTTGTACCAAAAATGGTGGCTCAGGCCTGCATCTGCTGATGAGATGTGCTTGTGATATTAGAATGGATCCAATTGGTTGCTTCCTAGAGGAAGAAATTCGTAGCCCGAATGTCCGGGTTACGCTTGAGCCAGAGGGTTGTCACCCGGGCGCAATCCCGAACTGCATGCAAGGCGGTCTCTTCCTGGCCACAATACTGACACCTGTTGTCCATGGTAAGATGGCGAACAACTCTTTGGTGATTAGTGAGTTGCTTGTCTTGGACAAACAGCCAAAGGAATGATCGGATGCGTTGTGGGCCTGACCATTTCCAAATAGCTGGCCAGATTGGCAGTTGGGTCCCGGAAGATCAGCCAATGATTAAGTCATAGGCAGAGGCTATTGTGAATACCCAGAGGGTTCTGGCCCCCATATAACTCGGTCTTCGCCCCTGGCCAAAATAGGAGGGTATATATTGGCAATTTGCCGACATATTGAAGGGGAAAGATAGCTTTGGATCAGGTCCCAGTTCCGGCGACAAAATTGTCGATGGCTCCTGGATGTGGGGACGTGTGAAGCGCGTCTGCGGACAAAATTGTCGATGACTCCTGGATGTGGGAGGCAACGTGTGAAGGGCGTCTGCTTCTGTTACAGGTCACCGTTGACATATTTCAGGCACTTGAAGAAGACGCAGGCCGGCGGTGAAGGAGCTGTCGCCGGCGGCTGCACATGCTTGAAGATTGTCGGCAGTACATAAGACTAGTTTGTTGCGTGATTGCGGCTGGAGAATTGGTGCATGTCACAACGGGATATCAGAAACAAAAGCGAATTTTAACTTTTGCATCTGTCTGATCATATCTTTAATCTTTATGGTTTTATCGATATATTTAATGCCAGTGATTTGCTTATAGGGATTAACTTTCGAGGTGTATCGCATTAAAAACCTCCTGTCCTAATATTTAAAGCTGACAGCTTTCTTAATGTATTGTCATTTGGTCTGCAATCTTTAAACACTGGAAAGCAAAATAAGCATTCTTCTTCAAGCAATAGCTTCTGATCTAAAAGAGAGAAAAGAACGAAGTATCAATCAGAAACATAATTTATAGCTTTTGTGGCTTTACAAAGATCAGAAGCAGAGGTCTCAGCTGTTAAAATTTACCAGGCCGTCCCATGTTATTTTTGCCCCTTTTAAGCTCAGCCCATCTGCATCACATAATTCCTGACACTGTTACCATTTTTCCGAGTCCTAATGTCCTGATGAACGGCAATAAACTTCAAAGACAATGAGACCAAAGGAAGGTAGGATCCAAATCTGCAAAAGGGTCGCCGATCGAAAGAAGAAAGATCGATGGAGGAGCAATCGCTGAACTGGGAAAAAGCTATAGCCTCAGCTTGGGGTCTCATATTGTTGGTAGGTCTCGTGTGTTGGTGTATCAGCACTAAACCTCGACAGCATGGAGATACTAGCAATGGCACTGCTAGTTGTACGTGCGACGGCGGCTATGTTGGGGTTTGATTCCTTAAATCCTAAGTTTAATGTTCCTTCGAGACAAAGTTTTCACATTTAATTTCATCCATTTTTCAAAATTTATAAGAACCCCAAAAAATTGTTTTGTTTTTTCTTTTTTTCCTTAATCTTGAGTTATTATCAACTAAATATATATTATATAATTATTTAATATATTAATTACTAATAGGAACTATGAATAATTTAATTTAATATTGTATATTTAATTAACTAAAATTAATTATTAATATGAAATATGAATCGTTTAATTTTACTTAATAATTTTTAGTTTTTGTAATTAAATTAAATAAATTTAATATAATAATTATTAGTAAATATAATTAAATTTAAAATATCTTCAAAATATATATTTTAAATAAATTTTGATTTAATAATTTTTAAAATAAATATTAATTTTTAAATTAAAGTTAAGTTTTATCTAATATGTAATTATTATCACTGATAAAAATATAACTACATTGAAATTAACAATCAAATATGCTCTTGCTTTCATTTGAAAGAAAAAAAAGAATTAAAATCAGAAATCAAAATCTAAAAATCACAACAGAAAATCAGAAGTGTTATAATTTATTGTTTTTAATTTAAATTTCTTAAATTTGATTTATTGAACTTAAAATGATATCTTTTAATAAAATTGAATAAAGCGTTGTGTTTTTATTTAATTAAAATTTAAAGTTAATAAATAAAATGATATTGTATTGTTAAATTTTAATGAAATAATATTATTTTATTTATTAACATTTAGCCTACCTGATTAAATTTCATCCCACTTTCGACAAAAGTTACATGCATCCAGACAACATCATCCACTTTTGACGAGGTTACATGCGTGCAGACAACATATGGTACCCTTTCGAAGGGGACAAAATGATAGATTGACCTGTAAACTCAGGAATAAGATCTTCTATTCTAGATAATCAGTCCTTTCGATTAAATCTTATTCATATATTTTTATAAGATACATATAATTATTTGGACAAAATTAAGTGGAACAGACTAACAGGATGCTCCAACCCGTAAACTCGATGCAATCGTTACTTGGCACTTGCATATTGGGAATCTTGGAATCAACATCACAGGCAAACTCCAGTATTAAGAATATCTTGACATGATCACCAATTTTGATTTACGAAAAGGCTTGATGCGAGGTTGCCTTCCCCTAGATTCCTCTGGGCGGCTGTTAGATATTTAAATTCTTTTCCCTGGCTAAATTATGGAGAGACCAATTCAAGTCAGCAGGAACAACGCGGCCTCAGCTTGAACAACACGTTTGACCATGGCAACTTTGGTAACGAACAATCCATGAACAAGTTAAAATAATGTTTGAAAACTTCATAAATAATATTCAAAACCCTCGAGTATAAATAAGGAGGAGATTTAGGAGAATTATTATGCCTTTGTGATTGTTATATAATTTAAGACAGAAAGAGGCGTTCAAGCTTTGGCCAAGCTCTTTCATTTGCTTTCATGGGTTGCTTTGGTAGGAGTCGGCACAGAAAGAAGCCAAATAAACATAAGCAAGCTGCAGGCAACTACTATTCACATAACGGCGTGTATGTCCGTGGAGACGGCCGAGCCAGAGACGGAGGGTTGGTCGTTCTGCAGGCTGGTGCACAGGCCGCTGGGGAGGCAGCAGGAGGCTTGGTTGCTGCTGTTTATTCTGACGGTGGTAATGCCGGGGGCGGTGGGGGTGGATGCGGTGGAGGAGGTGGTGGAGGCTGTGGTGGTGGTGGTGGAGGTGGAGGATGATTTGGCCTTTGATTCTTGTTCCTTAATGTCTTTTAGTCTTGTTGTTCGTTAACTGTTTACAGGTTTTTCAGTTTTTGCAGTTGGAGATGGAAGTTATGTAGATATTTTGATGGGTGATTACTGATTAGGCCCTGTTAATGATATAATCTCGATTTTTATTGATAAATTCATATTGTATTTTGACAGGGTGGTTAGGCCTCATTAATTATATCATTTATATTTTTATTTATAAACGCATAATGTAAACATGTAATGTTATTACATTGCAATTTGAATTCTAACCTGAATATTTTAATGTTTTCATCAACTTGTAAGAAAATGAAAAAAGAAAAGTTAATCTGATCCATTCTTATTCTTGAAAATATTGAAATAATGAATATTCTAGTCAATAATTGAAATATGAAATTAAATTGTCAATGCTAAATTTAAAACAAAAATAAAAATTTAGATGCTTAGTTTGTTAAATTGAGTTTAATTTAGAAGCAACTTTATTGCGTGTACAACCCTATTTTGAGACTTCGGTCATCGTAGGCACCTTTATGATTCGTGGAGATGAGAAACAAGTGAAAACAAGATAAATGAACCTTTTCTGGAGGAGATATAACTATGTAAGGTGTTACACGCCTGTGTCCTTAACCTACATAGTTGTGTATATTAACCATATAAGCACATACGCTTGTGTAGAGTGACATACGCTCGTGTTTTCACTTTAACGGTTGTGTGAATCAACCATATAAGTCTCTAAAACTGTGTAATACAAGATGAGAAGAGAGAAGACATACACAATCGTGTATACTCCAGTGCTCATGACATATATGATCATGTATGAGGGCTGTGTATTTTTTTGTAACCGTGTACATCTGCAAGTGAGGCGATGCTGAAGAGATATACCACTTACAACCGTGTACGGTATAAAAAAACCTATTTCATAACATAAAAGAAAATATATGTAAGTTTTGCAATGGAGTGTAGCCACAACACCCCAAAAGTGAGGAAAAACACATAGATGATGTTATATTCTCATCTTTTTTTATTTATTGTTCTTGGAATTGATTTGAAAGTTTGCTGATTGTTATATTCAACTTTAGTTTCCATCATAAAACTTTGTGAAACTACTTGTTATATTATAGGATGAAACATCAATCTTTGTAAATCCTTATTTAAGTTGAATAGATTTATTTATATTTTTTTCCTCTACACGGCAATTTCGGTATTTGTTTCATTGTTAAATTTTTAATTCTCATACTAATTTGTTAGATGAAATTGAAGTGTATTTTTATTGTTGATATTTGGTTTATATTTTAAAGAGTTGTGT
Organism: Erythroxylum suave; assembly: GCA_027563595.1. Classification (NCBI taxonomy): domain Eukaryota; kingdom Viridiplantae; phylum Streptophyta; class Magnoliopsida; order Malpighiales; family Erythroxylaceae; genus Erythroxylum; species Erythroxylum suave. The sequence goes on along the minus strand of JAOSBN010000004.1, from coordinate 38,455,004 downwards.
TATTGTCAGTATCATCGTGAGAAAGGTATAAACAACTTTATAGTCTAGTCGACATCATCAAACTACTCTATCTAATTGATAGTAGCATATTTAACTATATGTATCAATAAACGAATCATTTTATGCTGAAATAAAGGTTGCTCTTGAATTGAAAGACTAGTAATATCTATAATAAAATTTAATAAAATAATATATTCTAAGTTAATTAAAAATTAAACTTCAGATCTGATTGTATTTCATCTCTCTTTCGACAAGATTACATGCGTCCAGACAACGTGGCACCATTTGGAAGGGGACAAAATGACTGACCGGTAAACTTGATGCTCTCGTTCCTTGGAAATTGGATGTTGGGCCTCTTGGAAACTTAACATGATCACCAACCTTGACTTTGGAAAGAGCTTGATACAAGCTAACTTATGGTGAGACCAATTCAAGTCAACGGGAAAACGTGGCTTCAGCTGAAGCCATGGCAACTTGGTGACGAACAACCCATGAACAAGTTAAATAAATGTTTGAAAACTTGATAAATACTCAAAACCCACAAGGATAAATGAGCAGGAGTTTTAGGAGAATTATTAGGCTTTTGTGATTGTTATATAGTTTAAGAGAGAGAGAGGCGTTGAAGCTTTGGCCAAGCTCTTTCATTTGCTTTCATGGGTTGCTTTGGTAGGAGTCGGCACAGAAAGAAGCCAAATAAACATCGGCAAGCTGCAGGCAACTACCGTTCACATAACGGAGTGTATGTCCGTGGAGACCGCCGAGCCAGAGACGGAGGGTTGGTCGTTCTGACGGCTGCTGGTGCTGTTGCGGTGGCCGCTGCAGGGTTGGCCGTTGGTGGTAATGCCCCTGACGGTGACAGTGGTTGCGGTGGAGGCTGTGGTGGAGGCTGTGGTGCTGGTGGAGGAGGAGGTGGTGGTAGTGGAGGCTGTGGTGGCGGTGGAGGCTGTGGTGGAGGTGGAGGATGATTTGCCCTTTGCGATTCTTGTTCCTGAATGTCTTTGTTAATTATGTAATTTCTATTTTTATTGGTAAACTCATGTTGTAAATTTCTTTTTTTATTAAAACGGATAAACTCGCAATTATTATCCTTTCATGCGCATTGGGTAGATTTTCGAATTGACGCTACTCATATTGTAAATATAATGCAATAACAATATAATTTGAATTTTTGTTAATTATATCATTTCTATTTTTGTTGGTAAACTCATATTGTAAGTATAATGTTATTACAATATAATTTGAATTTTAAGGTATTAAAGTTTAATTTTAACAATTTTAAAATAATTATTTAATAAATAAAAGTGATAATATTTTTCAAAAAATTGTTGATAAACTCAACTACCACTTTTAAATTGTAGTATATTATTTTAAGATTTGAAAATATTAAAACTAAATTTGAATGCTCAAAAATATTAAAATTGAAATTATATTAAGATGAATTTTAAATTAAAAATTTAACTTCATGCATTTAGTTACAAAGATATACTTAAATTGAATAGGTAAAACAAAATGAAAACTCTAAAATTGAAAATAAAAACACATCAATTCATTAGCATAATAAAATGATTTTATTTGATTAGAGAATGAGTGAGATTAAACAAACAAGTGATGAAGAGTATGGATTTTTATTAAATCAACAAAATGATATGAAATAAAATAAAAAGTGGACAATTGAAAATAATGAAACAATTTTAATAACATAATAAATTGATTTTATTTTATTACATAGGCAAAATAAAATAAATTATTGAAAATTTTAGTAAATTTCCAGCACTTGTGAGTAAAAGAAAAATCTATTCTTATTCTTAAAATTTTTAGATGAATAATATGTGTTACATAAGTAATTTTAAAAATGTTGTACCATCTAAATAAGTGTAACAACAACAATTCAGTAAAAATATCGCTGAAATGTAAAGTTTAGGAAGATCCAATAATACTCAGTTTTATTCCTAACTAGTGAAATTTTTAGAGATATAAATAAGTTCTGTAAGTATAATTATGATAATTATACATGATTTAGAGTAACAATATAAAGGTTGTAATATATAGTGTTGATACTTGTCCACTAAACTCGTTGATGCCATTGTAGAAACAACATTTCTTAGGTATACATTTTTTTAGCTTATCGTGTCAGAATAAGCATTGTTGGGTAAATGTAATGGTTCTCAGGAAGATGTACCTGATGCATGTGTGAAGATTTTGAGAAGAGCCCTGGAGGTATACACCAATGGAATAAGCTTAAGTTTTCAACGATCCTTGATTTGGTTACACCCTTCGGAAGAATGCTGTGACCGCTCTGAATTCCCCACCTGAAAGCTACTTGTGCTGGCGATTTGTTAAGCTTTTCAGCAATTTCAACTAGAGTTGGTTGCTTCAGGATTTCTACTTTAATCCAGGATCCTGGAGAGTCCAGAGGAGAAAATGCCTGAAAAAAAATCAGGAAATTAAGTTTATATTCTAACAAGTTGAACTATGCTTGATATTTCCAGATTAAGTTTGGTGTCTCGAGTACCGAGAGATGAACTCCAGTGGATTTGCAGAAATTGTGGAGAGCAGGTTGCTGCCATACAGGGTGGCATTCCACCTGGTTTACTGCAGGAGCTACTTTTGCATATCCAAGGAGGTCTTGCAGCTTCTTAGTGGAAAAGTTGCTGACGCCAATTGCACGAGCCTGGCCTGATGCGTACAACCCCTCCATTGCATTCCAGGTCTCTGGAAGGCATAAAGGCTCCATTATTTCAGGCTCCCAACCACTGAACCCTGCCTTTGTTCTAAATGGCCAATGCATCTGTAAGGCAAATTTATGGTTACAACCATCAGTAAGTTACGGTGTGATTTTTCTGATCAATATCTTGTTCTGATGCAAGTAAGTTCATATGCATGCATGCAAGATATAGATCAATATAATCAAGCTGCAGATCTTCTAAGCTCTTGCTCAGTGCCTTGGAGACATCTTCAGGAGCATGATCACTGGTCCTGCAAATTTATGCAGCAGAAAATTCATGACCTTCGACATTGTTTTCTGCCAAAGAGAGTTTCCTAAACTCCATCATATCAGAGTTAGCAAGGAAATCTGTCAGAAACCAACTTCATTAGAGACGAAACTGAAACTTGTGGACAACTAAAACAAATACCATAGCTTAGATGAGATGAACATCTCGCTGCGCTTGACCACTCCATTGGAGAATAATTCCTTCAATGCTACCCCTATCTGCATCGTTTCAGAATATGATGATGACCTTATAATTTCTTATAATACGTTCTAAATCAAAAGGACAACGAAAAGGAACAAAGAAAAACACCTCTTTTTCATTATTGTAGACTATAGCACAGTCGATAAGTCTATAACCCGCCTACATTAAAACCCAAATTCAGCATTGTTATCAAACTTGCTTGGAATTTCAGGAGAAGTGATTGTTGAAATAAATAAAAATAGAGTAGAAAAGAGGTAATGCAAAAAGCAATTTATTGATATGATGTGTCTTATATTTAATATATTGGCAATGAAAGGTAAAGATTAACTAAACAAATAAAAAATTTAAAAGTTTAAATCCTAATAAGTAACAACTTTATCTTAACAAATAAAATTTTATTTTCTAACAAATAATAGTTCTTATCTTTACTACTCTATTTTAGTACGTGATGAAGAATTTCCTACTTAAATGGTTGTAGACAAGCTTCTTGTGACGCTTTTTGAAATGTACGAGTCAAAAATTTCATCACTTGAAATTACTAAAGATCTATCAAATATAACCCATGTAGAGTTACTAAACGCTCTTCAAGTTGTGGACCATAGAAAAATAATGAGGGATGGAGAAAATGATGATAAGGTTGGAGGAGTATACATGGTCCAGAGCTCCTTTTCAAAGGGTAAAAGTAAAATTCTCCAATGTACAAATTGTAAAAAGCCAGCCATAAAGAGGAAGATTGTTGGCATAAAGAAAAACCGCAGTGCTTCAAGTACAAGAGGTTTGGGCATTTATGAAAAAACTGCAGATTTCAAAATAAAGAAGAAACAAATATGACATAAGTGGCCCAACAAGAGATTCTTTTTTATAGTAGTCGGTGAGAGTGTACCAAAATGAATCATAGAGAGAAGTGCTCTATTATGAAGATTAGAGAGAAGTACTCCAAAGAAAAGAATTGTGGAGAGATGTGCTCCAACAATTGAAAGGCGATAGGAACTACATCCTCAGATTCAAGAAGTCTTACAACATTGAATCAAGAGGGAATGTTGGAGAATGATTCCAAACTTAAAACATGGTCTTTATTTAAAGATAAAATTTGAAAGTACTAAGATAGAGTAGTAAAGATAAGATCTTTTATTTGTTAGAAGATAAAAGTTTATCTGTTAAGATAAATTTGTTATCTATTCAGATTTAAACTTTTAAAATTTTGATTTGTTTGGTTAATCTTTACCTTTAATTGCCTATATATTTAGGCTTTCATCTTCAATGTAAAACACATCATATTAATAAATTGCTTTCTGCATTAGCTCTTTTCTACTCTACTATATTTTAATTAGTTTCTGGTTCTAAAATCTAACAGTGATGAGGCTTGATTGTATAGAATGAACCTTGGCAGCAGTTTTAACAGCTTCACCTACAACACCAAGTGGAGCTTTCCATGTCCCAAGTGTTAGCCTTGCTTGGGTGTGGAAGCAAGACCAAGAAACAGAGAGAGAAAAAAAAACGTAAAACATGAGATATTATTTCCTTAAACACTTTTTCTCTTCTTCTTATTCATTCATCTCACTTACATTTCAATCTTGCAGATTACATTTTTATATTCATCTATGGAGACTTATAGAAATCATCAATTTACTCCCTTCTTCTTAGACTACAACTCGTTCTTCTTTTTCCAATGTCATTTACCCAACTATTTGTTTGACTTCGCATTAATTCATGGAACGAGTTTACATGTCATCTTTTTCCCCCCTTAAACTGGTTCCTCCTCGAGCTTGAACTCCAAACTGTCTCCTTAAATTCTGAAACACTTCGGTCTTCAACACCTTTGTGCATATATCAGCAACTTGATCAGTTGAATTCACGTGCAACAATTCAACTTCTTTTTCCTTGATTTGCTCCCTTATGAAGTGAAAACGCACGTCGATATGCTTCTAGCGCTCATGATGAACTGGATTCTTTGCTAATGCAATTGCGGATTTGTTGCCCACATAAATCTTTGTTATATCTGCTTCTTGTAACTTCAGCTCTTGAAGTAATCTCCGCAACCAAATAGCATGACAAACACAAGAAGCTGCTGCAATGTATTCTGTTTCACACGTCAACAATGCAATGATAGATTGCTTCTTAGAACTCCATGTAAACATAGTATCACCAAGATAAAACATAAAGCCAGTAGCGCCCTTCCGATCATCATAGCTTTCGGCCCAATCACTGTCGCTAAATCCAACCTACTTTGCATCTCCTTTTTTAGAATAAAATTGCCCGTAATCAATCGTTCCTTTGGCATATCTTAGAATTCTCTTTGCTGCCTTCAAGTGAGAGATTCTTGGTGTCTCAATGTACCTGCTCACCAAGCCAACTCCAAGCAATATATCTAATCGGGTGCACATTAAGTACCGTAGACATCCTACGAGACTTTTGTAATAAGTTGGGTTCACAACTCCTTCCTTCATCAATATGATCTTACAATCGACCGACGTGTCTATGGGTTGCACATCCTCCATTTCAAACTTCTTTAGGATCTCCTTAGCATATCTTTCTTGTGAAATAAAGACTCCTTCATCATCTTACTGCACTTCGATGCCAAGAAAATATCTTAGCAATCCCAAGTTGGTCATCTCGAATTCTTTCTCCATTGACTGCTTGAACTCATCAATCATGGCGTTATTGTTTCTTGTAAAAATCAAACCATCCACATATAAACAAACCAGTAAGATGTCTCCATCTAACTTTGTCTTAATGTACAACGAGTGCTCGTTTAGGCACTTCATGAATCCTTTTAGAGTAAAATAGGAATGAATTCTAGAGTTCCATGCTCTTGGAGCTTGTTTCAGCCCTTAAAGCACTTTCTTCAACCTGTACACTTTTTCTTCTTAGCCTTTGATAATAAACCCAAGCAGTTGCTTGATGTAGACTTCCTCTTCAAGACACTCGTTCAAGAATGCCAACTTAATGTCCACCTGGTACATCTTCCATCTCCTTTGAGCTATGAAGGAGACAAGCAACCTCATCATCTCAAGTCGAGCTACCGGTGCAAACATTTCTTCGTAGTCGACGCCATATTTTTGCTTGTATCCTTTCATAACAAGCCAACCTTTGTGCCCCTCCACTTCACCTTTCGCGTTTCTTTTTGTCTTATAAACCTATTTAACTCCGATGGGTTAATGTTCCGTAGGAAGAGAAGTAAACTCCCATGTATCATTCTTCTTTATTGCATGAATTTCCTCCTCTATGGCTTTTCTTCATTTTTTCTCCTTGGAAGCTTCTTCGTACGTTAATGGATCAAAACCTGCAAAAATACAGAGATTGCTAAACTCGTCATCAAAGTTAACACCAGCAGGTTAACTCTTGTTGTGTATGTCCTGGATGTTCCTCAACCTCCTCACAGGTGAGTGGCTCGAATCGTCACTATCAGACTGAGTTCTCACTCGTTGAGCTGATGGTGCAAGTATGTCTTCTTCATTAATAGAAATCTGCTTTGACTGGTCATTGTTATTCCAATCCCATGTCTACTCCTTGTCGAACTCGACATCTCTCAACATCGCGATCTTGGGAGTTATGGGATTATACAGCTTGTAGCCTTTGGACTTTTCTCCATAGCCAAGAAAGATGCGCTTCTGGCTTTTATCTTCGAGCTTCATTCTCTTTTCTTCTTGTATCTTCGCAAAGGCAACACCATCGAAAACTCTAAAATGATCAACTCTTGGTTTTCGTAGACTCCAGGTTTCCTACAGTGTAATATCTCCAATTTGCTTTGTCAAAAATCTATTCAACAAGTAAGCAGAACAAACAACAACATCTCCCCAAAATTCTTTCGGGACATTTTTCTCCTTCAACATACAGCGAACCAAGTTCAGAATTGTCTTATTCTTCCTCTTTAAAACGCCATTTTGCTGCAATGTTTGAGGCATCGTGAACTGATGAACAATGCCATTTTCCTTGCAATACTTCTCAAACTCCAGTGACGTATACTCGTGACCATGATCAGCACGTAAACATTTTAACAAACACCCATTTTGTTTTTCCACTAGATTCTTAAATTTTGTAAATCTAGCGAAGACTTCTTTTTTCTCCTTCAACATATAAACCCATGTTTTGCCACTGTAATTGTAAGAATTGAGGTAATGTTTTCCTGCCTTCATCTCATTCATTGAGTCAACTTTATACAACGTTACAGCATACATTACAGCATGATACTAGACTATATTTTAGGCTAAGATCAATAAATTGCTTCCTAAGAATATACATGGCAATAATAGCTAAATATATACAAAGATAGACATTTGACTTTTACGTAGTCTTACACACCCCCGCAGTTGAAGCGAGAGGTTCCCGTATGCTGAGACTGTTCCAAAAATCATCAAAGAGTATGCATGGAAGCCCTTTAGTGAAGGTATCAGCAATCTGATAATGACATGGTACATAGAGAAAACAAACCTAATCACGTGCTACTTTCTCGCGTACAAAATGTATATCCGTCTCTATATGTTTAATGCGTTGATGTTACACGGGGTTACCAAAAAGATATATGGCACTAACATTTTCATAATAAACCAGTGTAGCCTTTTGTACCAGACAATGTATTTCTAACAGAAGGTTTTGAATCCAACATGACTCGGAGACAACATTAGCAGCCCCTCTATACTCAGCTTCAGTGCTAGACCGAGATAAGGTGGGTTGCCTCTTAGAGGACCAAGATATTAAGTTGTCACCGAAAAATAGACAATAACCCGAGGTGGATCGTCTAGTATCCGGGCATCCACCCCAATTAGCATCAATGTAAGAAACGAGACAAGAGACAGAAGACTTTTAAAGGTGTAAGCCATAACTAAGAGTGCCTTAAATGTATTGCAGAATTCTCTTAAAGGCATTCATGTGTTTATTCTTAAGATCATGCATATGCAAACAAACCTATTGTATAGCATAAGAAATGTCTGGTCTCTTAAAAGAAAGATATTGTAATGCTCCAGCTAAACTGCGATAATGCATAAGATCCCCGTGTGCAGAGTTAGAGGAGGCACTTAGTTTACCCTTTGTGCCAACTGGTGTGGGGGCAAGTTTACAAGATGCCATACCTGCGCGATCAATTATTTCTTCGGCATATTTTGTTTGAGAAAGAAATAATCCACCAACATGTCTAGTAACTGCAATTCATAGAAAATAACTCAATGGGCCCAGATCTTTCATAGCAAATTCAGATTCAAGCAGTGACATAATGGATTGACGAAGAGTGTCGGATGATGTAGTGAGAATAATATCATCCACATATAAAAGAATGTATACTGTGTGAGTTCCTTTTTGATAAATAAACAGTGAATGATCAGATTTGCTATGAGTAAAGCAGATAGTGGAGACAAAGTAAACCGTTGATACCAAGCACGGGGTGCTTGTTTAAGCCCATATAAGGATTTCTTTAACAAGCATATATAATCTGGATGTTTTTGATCCCTGAATCCCATATGTTGATGCATGTAAATGGTTTCATGAAGCTGACCATGTAAGAATGCATTTTTAACATCCAACTGATGAATGGGCCATCATTTGGATAGAGCAATACTGAGGACAGTTCGAATGGTCACTGGCTTCACCACTGGGCTGAAAGTTTCATCACAGTCCACGCCAACCTGTTGAGACCTGCCATCACCAACAAGACGGACTTTTTTCCTCTCAAAAAAATCGTCAGATTTCTTTTTATGTCGAAAAATCCACATAGAACAAATAACATTCACATCAGGAGGACGGGGCACCAATTTCCAGCTCTCATTTTTAATAAGAGCAGTAAATTCATCCAATATTGCAGTGTGTCAATTTAGGTCGGACAAAGCCTCTTTTAGGTTTTGGGGTAGAGGGGATGGCGTAACCGAAGTGGTTAAGTTAAGATGACGTTTAGGCTTTAAAATCCCATGTATGCTTCAGGTTGTCATGGTCCGAGACGGTAGGCTTGCTTGATGGGATGAGGTTGGTGGAATGTGGGCTGACGTGATTCTATGAGTGGGCCATGGGGAATGTATGAGGCTAGCCTGGGAGGAGGTCTGACACGTGGGCCGTGAGGTGGGCTGTGGTGAAGAGAGAAGTGGGGAAGGTGTGTGCCGAACTATTGATGGTCGGGCCATGTTAGGAGAATAGGCCGATGGGGAATGGGCAATCGCTTGTTCTTTATAGACTGGAGCAGTTTGGTGGACTAAATGATGAGGAAGAAGAGGATGCAATTCATCATTCACAAAGTCATAAGTGGACTTAGTGGGAGCGTAAATTTTAGAGAATGGAAATTGGGATTCATTGAAAACATTTGATATTCTTGTCAATTTGAGTACGAATGAAATTACTAAACAACAGAAAATGGAATATACTTGTGATTTATTGCCGATGGGAAAAGTCCATAGGAAATTAGTAAGGTCGTCTAGGAAAAGAATGTAGTATTTGTGACCTGCCGAACTCAAAATAGGAGAAGTCCATAAATCACTGTGAATTAAATCAAAAGGCAAGAGAGTGTAAGAATCATAAAATGATAACTTAACTTGTTTTCCAAACACTAAGGATTGACAAACTTTAGAACAAGAAGAATGTTTGCAATCAATAAGATTGTCATTTCTAAGAGAAGTTAAAACAGAAGCTCCCGGATGTCCCAATCGATTATGCTATAAAACAGGAGAGATGGCAGCAAAGGTTGAGGAAGAGGTGTTTTGATGACTCAAGGTAGTGGTGATAGGATAGAGATCCCCGAGGCTATCACATCTCATTATTGGCATTCCCGGCTGAATATCCTGCACAGTAAACCTAAGAGGATCAAACTTGAAAACGATCTAGAATGGGGGTTGAATAGATCTTTTAATCTTTTTCGCAAAGTGCTACAAAACAGATAATTAGAATGCACAAAACAAACACAAACAAATTGAAATGTAAAGGAATAGAGAAAAGAGGAACACAATTTTTATAGAGATTCGGTGCTAAGACCTACGTCCTCTACCTAAGCTCTCACTTAGGATTTTGTCAAAGCTCTTTACTACACACATTATAGTTCAGTGTGAATTCTTCAATCAACTTGACTTCTGGCTCAAGCAACACTTTACAAACGATTTGTTTTCCGGCACAAATCCTACCTTCCAAGCGATTCTACCTCAATCACTCAGCTCACAATAATAACAATGATAAAGATGTAGTAGCAAAACTTAGTGCAGCTGAATACAATCAATATGGGCTAAGTAGCAAAATTGAGAGCAATGTGAGGATAATTTTTGAACTATATCAAGTATGCTTCTCTTTGGACTTGTGTAA
>JAOSBN010000004.1:38429329-38444441 GCA_027563595.1 Erythroxylum suave | reverse complement strand
CTTAACCAATTCTATACATTTTATTATTATCAAAACATAGAAGGATTTAATTTGTCAACCACCATTGGTCCAACAAAACTCTATTGAAACATTATTGTCAGTAGTAAAGCGGCACACAGATATTAAGTTTTTAATGAGTTTAGAGCATGAAGGAAATTATTTAAATGTAAAGGTGGATGAGGAGGGGGAAGATTAGCTTGTCAAAAACCACGAATTTGAATTTCATGTCCACTACTAACAATGATATTTCTATTATTACTCATATTAAAATAAGATGAGAGATTACCTTGAGATGCCGTCATATGTGATGTAGCTCCAGTATCCATACACCAATTTCCATCCGGAACGTTGAGAGTGATAGTATGCATGGCTGCCTCAATGTCAATTGGTGCATAAGAGGATGGCGATGCCGTATATGCACTATAAGCTTGCGGAGGACGACTGCCAAGAATACCCGGCTGACGAACAGGAGGCCTAGTCCAAGAAAAGATGGGATACAGACAAGGTGGGGTTGCCCACGATGCCCAAGCAGGCCATGCTAGGTATGTTACCCATGGTGGCTGTTGGTAGGTATGCTACTACCTGCCATGGCCCTACTGGGATTGGGGGGGCTGCTACTGGTTGTAGCCGCCACTACCTTGGCTTCCACCACGACAGCCATGGCCTCTTCCACCACCATTTTTTCCTTTATTATAATATTTATTTTGGCCCTTTTGCTGATTGTTATTACTATGATTTACTGCATAGTTAGAGCCAGAAACAACAAAGGAATTATTAAAGATGAGAAGGGTAGTACCAGTAATGTTAGCAACAATGGAAGCTTGTTTTGCCTTGCGAGTTTCCTAAAAAATTAGCCATGATCATGCCTCATAGAAGGGAGGCAAAGGATTGCTATGATGAAGATAGGTAGCAACACCATCATAGTTTTCATTTAAGCCACCAATTAGTTACAATACTAACCTCTGATTCGAAACCGGTGCACCGATGTTGGAAAGTTGATCAGCTAGCAACTTTAATTCTTGACAATAAGCTAACACGTTCAGGAAATCATCCAACTGAACGTTTTTTATTTGGTTCTCAAGATAGAGAGCACGTGCATTTTTATTGTCCTGAAAAATATTCTCTAGCCTTCCCATGCTTGTTGGACAGTGGAATCCTGTTGAATGATGGTGTTTAAGAGATCAGATGAGATCGTGATATATATCTATTAAAGGACGACCGCATTGAGACTTACCAAAGGTCCACATCAAAGTCATCGACTTTCTCCTTGTTTTTGTCAGATGGCTTTGGAGGAATAATGTGGTCGATAACATTGCGCATGCGGCAATGGATTTTGAATATTTTCGCCCAAAACGAATACTGAACTTTTTCCATCTTAAGTATGATGAGGATGCAAGATTTGATGTTGGTAATCATAAGGGCAAGATGGAGCTTAGTCTGTTCAGCCATGGAAGAGAGCATGATGAAGAGGTTTAAAAGATAAAGGAGGCAGGAAGAAGAAGGAGGCAGAAGATTGTTAACACACTTTGGAGAATTGAAGGCTCTGATACCATATAAGAATTGAGGTAATGTTTTCCTACCTTCATCTCATTAATTGAGTTAACTTTATACAAGGTTACAGCATACGTTACAGCATGATACTAGGCATAATACTAGACTATATTTTAGGCTGAGATCAGTAAATTGCTTCATAAGAATATACATGGCAATAATAGCTAAATCATTTGTAAACGTCAAGAAATAGCGATTACCTCCAATGGAGATGGGATCCGCAGACATCTACATGCACGAGCTCTAAACGTTCTGATGCTCTTCTCGACTTGTACTACATGAAAGGTTTCCTTTGCTGCTTTCAAATGTCACAAACTTCACACAAACCACTGGGGGCTTCAAGTTTCGGTAGTCCCATCACCATATTTTTCTTCTCCAGCAACTTCAAAGCCTCAATATTCAGATGTTTGTAATATAGATGCCAAAGGGTCAAGACATCCTAAGTCATCATCTTCAAACACTTCAACTCATTAACATTAAGCTTCAACGGAAACATCCTATTCTTTCTCATCTTCACGTGGGTAATTATATTGTTATTTTTGTCATGAACAGAAAGCACCAAATTCTTCATTGAAATATCATACCCTTTCTTCAACAATTGTCCAATACTCAAAAGATTGTTTTTAATATCAGGAACACAATAGACATCAGAAATACGAAGCTGTCTTCGATTTGGAGTTCAAAGATTACATCACCTTTCCCTTCGATTGGCCTCTTTGAAAGATCTCCAAATGTAATGTTTCCTGTCCATTCCTCGTCAAGCTTCACAGAAAACTCCTTTCTTCCACAAATATGATTCGACGCTCCCGTATGGAGATACCATGTAATTGCTTGAACTGGTTCCGGCTCATTGTACGACATGAACAACATCGATCCTACATCAATTTCCTCTTTTTCAACCAAATTTGCCTTCTGTCCACCATTGTTTGTATTATACCAACAATCATACAAGTAATGGCCATATTTTTTACGAATAAAACATTGAATTTCTAATTTGTCATACCTTCCTCCATTGTTTCTACCACGTCCACGTCCACAACCTCGACCAAGGCTTCTTCCACCACCTCTTCCACAATCGTAATCTTTCGGGTCACTTTCATCTTCTTCTTTTCTATTGTCAGTCTACTCGTTCTTGTAAGAGCCTCATCCTCCTCTTCCTCGTTGACCAGAAGATCTTCCTCGTTGATAAACTCCATGAGACGACTCTTCTTCTTGAGCGAAAGCTTTTTTTTGTAGAGCTTGGTCAAGAGATTTCTCATCTACATTTTTGTGTAGCCTATGTTCGTAGGCTTATAATAATCCCATGAGTTCTTCTACCGTCATTATCTCTAAGTCTTTTGATTCGTTAATCGTCACGGCTTCGAAGTCAAACTTCGTGTCTAGAGATCGCAATCTCTACGACCTAAACGTCCTTCATCTCCTCTCCATTCCTTCTCATTTGATGAACGATGGACATCACTTTGCAGAAATAGTATGATATTGACTCCGAGCTCCCTTGCTGTAAAGCTTCGAATTGAGCTTGCAAAGACTGGAGGTGGATTTTCTTCACCTTATCAACTCCATCATACGCTTTCTTCAATATCTCCCAAGCCTTTTGCAGCATCTTTGCCGGAGCAATTAACTCGAACGTGGCTTCATCAACTCCTTGATAAAACGTGAACAACGCCCACTTCTCCCTTTTCTTCAAATCTTTAATTGTTTCCTCACCGCTATTGTCAGGTTCTGCGTAGCCAGTCTCCACGAATTCCCATACGTCCAGAGAACCCAATAGGGCCTCCATTTTGATACTCCACATCTGATAATTGTCTTTGGTCAATCTTAGGCACCTACGATTGAGACGAGCTGGTCGAAGTCATCATTATTTTGGCTCCCTTGTTTGGGTGTGGAAGCAAGACCAAGAACTAGAGAGAGACGTAAAATAGGAGATATTATTTCCTCAAATACTTTTTCTCTTCTTCTGGCTCCCTTGCTTGGGTGTGGTAGCAAGACCAAGAATCAGAGAGAGACGTAAACCAAGAGATATTATTTCCTCAAAGACTTTTTCTCTTCTTCTAGCTCCTTTGCTTGGGTGTGGAAGCAAGACCAAAAACCAAAGAGAGACGTAAAACAGGAGATATTATTTCCTCAAACACTTTTTCTCTTCTTCTTATTCATTCGTCTCACCTCTAACTGTTCTCTCACTTACATTTCAATCTTGCAGATTACATATTTATATTTATCTATGGAGACTTCTAAAAATCATTAATTTACTCCCTTCTTCCTAGACTACAACTCGTTTTTCTTTTTCCAATGTCATTTACCCAACTATTTGTTTGACTTCACACAATTCATGGAACGAGTTTACATGCTATCACCAAGGCCAGCTGCAGGTATCTTGGCTCCGGCGTTGAGATCCAAGTATAAAGGTCCATGTTTGTGTTCATCTTCATTCATCATCTTCTACAACTACTTAAAATGGCAGAATCAGTCGGGGTCGGGCAGCCTTTGTTCTGATTCCCCTCAAGATCAAACCAGTCACGTACATCAGGTGCCACTTTGTTGACGATATTTCAGGCTGAGACTAGGAAACTTGTGACTAGTTGGCCACAAATTTCCTGGGAGTTACCACTACACCCGCTCCAATATGTTGTGTTTTGTTCTAGAGTTTCATGGCGACAAACTTGGATCTTTGCGTTATTGTCTCTTACATTGATAGCTGCTTGACTATCACAATATAAATTCATGAACTCCTCGGAGACGCTAACATTGATTTCAACCAAACTAGCTCACTGGTAACGGACGAATGACGATCGTGACATGCTATCCTACTTTTTCGTCTTCTGAGACACCCTAAACAAAACAAAATAAAAACCTCTCAAACTCAGGAATGGACCATCACCAGGAGAATTCACCATACAATTACCTTCTCCAGCTGAATTGAAGAGAAGTTGGCAAACTATGTCCGCAAGAAAGACCATATCAGAAAGGGTTACCTGAACAGGAGTTTGGCAGTTTCTCTGCTTAGAATACAATTCCCAAAGACATCACCCAGTTCCAAATGACGAATCAAGTTTATGTAGGATTATGAATCCAGTACAGAACAAGACGTGAGAGGAGTCTCGGACTGTGCCTAGGAAACAGGATACTTTTGCTTTGCTATTACTTGATAGTGAGCAGGAAATGAACAAAATCACACTAAAATCAAAACCAACAGATATGTAATCAACAGTCCTCCACATGAAACGTGGTGATTCTGGAAGTTACAGAAAGTTGACTAGCAGATTTAGATGAATGCAAAGTTCAAACGTTCTGAAATTTTCTAAAGACAGAAGAATGTAAATGTATGTAGTAATTTTTCACTACATCATCCATCCATTTTATACGAGGATCCACAAAGTCCAACTCGTCTCAGAGATTAAACCTCACCATCCCATAGTTCCTCGACATTCCTATACGGGCCAAAAGTCTCGTGGACGAACCCAGTCCCTCTCAGAAGCCTTGCCTGCAAAATCAGTATCAAGCTCGTCTCATGATGGGTTTCACAGAAACAGAAGACTTAAAAGTTTCAAATAATCTTATCCTTTAATGCCCCATTATGGAGTTAAATCAGAGGATGAGTTCATTAGTTGGGAAATCTGGTTTGTTTGTTTCTCCATGTAGTGAAGCATAAGTAACATAGCAATAGCAGTTAGTACAGAAGCATACAAAGGAGATAAGTTGCGTGCCTGTTCAATTTTACAGAACTTGTCAAACAAGTCCACAGGAATAGACCATTCAAAGACATCAAAGTTTTCCTTAATCCTTGTTTCATTCGTACTCTTAGGGAGTACACTGTGACCCATTTCCAAGCCCCAGCGAAGAGCAATCTGTGCAGGAGTTTTGCCCAATTTCTCCGCAACCATGTTTACTATAGGAGTCTTCAGCACATCACCTTTGATCCATGACGTGCCTGGAGATCCCAGAGGTGAATATCCCTAGAAGTTCAATGAACCAAAATTAACTAATCAATTAGATTTTCATTAGTAAGGAATGACTTCCCTAATCGAATAGTATCGACTTGAAAGTTGAGGAGTAACCATAATTTTACACACTCACAGAAAGGTGAACTCCCTTAGAATTGCAGAAGGCATGTAGCTTGGGCTGTTGCCACGAAGGATGACACTCCACTTGATTGACTGCGGGAGGAACCTCAGCCACTTCCAGCAGATCTGCCAGTTTCTTCGTAGAGAAATTGCTCACACCAATAGCACGAGTCTTCCCAGAGTAGTAGAGTGCTTCCAGTGCTCTCCATGTTCCAGGAATATCTGGGTTCTCAAAGTACTCAGGCTTGAAGCCAATTGATCCCTTCTTCATCTTCACTGGCCAGTGAATCTACAAAATCAAAATGAACTAAACTCAAATGCTAGCAACCTTGAATTACAATCTAGACATAAGCAAACGTGAAGATTAGGTATTACTCTGCCTGTCTCGACAATGTCAACAAAAACAAGAATCATCTGAATGTGTCCTTTGAAAAATTTCTCCACTATTTTGTATTTGGTAAATGAGAAAGTATTTACTACTTGCTCATCTCATACATCTACCCAGTTTTAACCCTGGGTAGTTGCAAAAGTACTTATTCTCTCAAGCAGCCACCAGGTTTAAACACCTTATCGTTTTCCTGGTCAAGGCACAGATCTCCCCCAAATAGATGAGAGCCAATACCAAGAATATGATGAACAACTAATTGAAGCAAGTCACAACACATACACAACATTAAATCAATATCCTATCAGAAAACCGCATACCAGGTACAGATCAATGTAATCAAGTTGCAAGTCTTTTAATGTTGCTTCCAATGCCACTGGTACGTCTTCTGGTGCGTGGTCCTTGCACCTGATTGTATCAGTTTTGTCAAACATGCCTTACATAACAACTCCACTGAATTGAACTAATGTTTACTACTAAAGACAAGAGCATGATTGACAATGATCCATCAAAGAAAAAGAGGGAAACAAGAAGCAAAACAAAGGTGATAAATAAGGAACAGACCAGAGCTTGGAGGTAACAAACAGATCTTCCCGTTTCACGACACCATCGTCAAACAGCTTCTTCAAAACCGCACCAATCTGCAGGAAACAATTTATCGTCCTGGATCAATTCCGTCAAGCTAAAACTAGGACTATGATGCAACTTCAAACGAAATCAAAACACCACTAACTGATTTTACCTCTTTCTCGTTATCATAAGCACTTGCGCAATCAATGTGGCGGTATCCATTCTGAGTTAGACAATCATTTTTCTTAGTTAGAACAAGACAATCCATTCCAAAAGAGATTAACGACGGAGATGATGAATAAAAAATAAGAGGGGCAGAAAAACAACCTTGATGGCGACTTCCACGGCGGCACCAACGACTCCAGGCTCAGCCTGCCACGTGCCGAGTCCCACCGACGGCATCTTATCGCCAGTGTTAAGCTCAAAAAATCGAATCTCGCCCTGCATTTTCCACTCGGCCTAAGCTCTCGCTGAATCGAAATGAACCAGTACCACAAGGCCGTGCTATGACTACGTAACATTGCGCATAACGGTATGGCTTTTATAGGGGAAAGATTTTCGCTTTTTCCAAAAATGCTCAATTTAGTGACAATATTTACGATTTTACTCAACTCAGGGGTTGAAGCCAATTGGCAGTAGCATACAATGCCACGTTTAACAAATTATTCGTCTTTGATCCAACAGTTCAAGAACTTTTTATGTCGCTGCAACAGAAATGGTACGGACTCCGGAGACGTCGGCGTGACTTATGCGTTGTCGTTTTGAAGCGGATTGCAGATTTTGGAGGACTGCGTTGATTCGTCTCATTCAGGTGGTCCATTGAGAAAGTGAGACTCAACCAAAACTCCAAAAGTAACAAATAGGAGTTTATTTTATTATTAGTGAAATCTTTATAAATTTGTAAGATTGGTCCTCTTTTACATAGCATTTAGATCCTACTTTGACTAGGTTTATGTGCATTTAATATTAAATTAAATGTGATATATTTTTGGATTCATTGTAAAA
This sequence comes from Erythroxylum suave, assembly GCA_027563595.1. Taxonomy (NCBI): domain Eukaryota; kingdom Viridiplantae; phylum Streptophyta; class Magnoliopsida; order Malpighiales; family Erythroxylaceae; genus Erythroxylum; species Erythroxylum suave. The sequence continues at coordinate 38,436,869 of JAOSBN010000004.1, read as the reverse complement.
AAATTGCAAACTGTATTTAATAATTTCGTATTATTCCAAATTTTAAAAAGTGATATTAAAATATTTTAAAAAAAATAACCCAACGTTGAGAATGTGAATGGTTATATATATATTATTTTTATAATATACAAAATTTTTATTTAATAAATTTAAAATATCAAATTATATGTGAGTTTATCGAAAATAACCTCTCTATTAAGTAAGAGTGAAGCTGTATATTATTAAACTTGTCCAGACTCGTGTCTCAGAGGATCTTCAATTGGGTGTTAATAATGATGATATTGAAATTTAAAACATAAAATAATTATAAAATAACTATGCACTCTTTCTTTATTCCTTTGTCAATCCTTACCTAGCTCTTATTGCTTTCTTAACATGTAAAATGTCAAAAATATAATATGTAACAATTACGAGAAGAAAACATTGGATATTCATCACGTCAATTGCATTAACAAAGAATTTAGAGTCATACTATTTGTATAAAAATTGCAAATTTAAAGCATTTTAACATCACCATTTAAAGGTAATTTAGTATTGTAAAATTAATTAAAGTTTAAATTTTTATAATTAACCCTATGTTTTCTCACTAAATAACCATAGTTTCTTTGGTTCATTGATAAGAAATAAAAAAATTAACTCCAATGAACATTAGAAATGGCAATAGCCTAATCCATGAATCCACTCCGACAATTTTTTAAAAAATAAATTTCTTAAAATTAAAAATATAAAATGTCTTTTTTTTTAGTTGAATCCCAACCTGGGTTGCCCAAGACCCAACTTTTTTAAGCAAAGCGATGTCAGTTTGATTAATTGGACTTCGTGTTGGTCTAAGTCTTGGCCTAGCTCATGTATTGACCTATTAAAAACACCTGAATTTAAGTTCATAGGCCCTCTCATTTATCATCCCTAATAAACATAATAAATTTAGGAATCATCTTTTTCGTAACATGGTTGGAATATTTTGTTTCCTTTAACTAGTAAAGTTATAGCTCATTGATTCCCACTTAAATAAACACAACCAATGCAATTCTTGAGATTAAAGCCATCTTCCACCAATTGCGTATTAGGTTCCATGACCATGAAAGCTAACTCATCTCACACGTGAAATCTAATCATCCCATAGTTCCTCAAGATTCTTATATAGGCCAAAAGTCTCATGGACGTATGCAGTCCCTTTTATAAGTCTTGCCTGCAAAATTAGTCCCAAGCGATGGGTTTCACATGTGATAAACGACTTGACAAGTTCCAAATAATTCCGACTTTTAGTGCCCCATTACCGAGTCAAAACAGGAAATGCGTTCATTAGTTGGAAAATTATGCTTTGGTTTTTCAAATAATGAAGCACAAATAACGTAGCGATAGTACAAAAGCAAAGCCAAAGGAGAAAGAAGCTGCTTGCCTGCTCAATTTCAGAGAAGTTGACAAACAAGTCCTCAGGAATAGACCATCCAAAGAAGACCATTGAAAACGTTTAGCACCAATGCTTGGTACTATGAACAATGTGAAAACAACTATTAAATATGGTAGTAACTTAATCACTTGACACCTCAAATCTCACCGTCCCATAATTCCTCAATGCTCTTGTATGCGCCTAAAGTCTCGTGGACAAACGCAGTCCCCTTCAGCAATCTTGCCTGCAGAATCAAACACAAAGCATCTGTCAGGAGCAGTTTCTTATGCATAGAAGAAATCCAAAATACCAGACGCTAGAACAGGAACCCCAAGCTGACAATAACAATAACAATATCATAGTAATAGGAGAATGAAGATGCTTGCCTGCTCAATTTCAGAAAACTTGGCAAACAAGTCCTCAGGAATAGACCATCCAAAGACACCAAAGTTTTCCTTAATCCTTGCTTCATTAGTACTCTTAGGAAGTACACTATGACCCATTTGCAAGCCCCAGTGAAGAGCAACCTGTGCAGGAGTTTTGCCCAATTTGTCTGCAACCATGTTTAGTATAGGATTCTTGAGTACATCACTTTTAAGCCATGTCGTACCAGGGGATCCCAACGGTGAATATCCCTACAAGAGAACAAATCAAAATTAAATTAAGAGCTGCAATTTCTGTAAGAGTATGTTAGGACAATGGACTATCGGAAAATGTAACCAAAGATAATGCCAACTTACAGAAAGGTGCACCCCATTAGATTGACAAAAGGCACGTAGCTTGGCTTGTTGCCATGAAGGATGGCACTCCACTTGATTAACTGCAGGAGGAATGCGCGCCACTTCCAGCAAATCTCCCATTTTCTTTGAAGAGAAGTTGCTAACGCCAATTGCCCGAGCCTTGCCAGAATCGCAGAGTGCTTCCATCACTCGCCATGTGCCCGGAGTATCTGGTAGCTCTAAGTTCTCAGGGGCAAATTCAACTGTTCCCTTCTTCCTCCGAAGCGGCCAGTGGATCTACGAGATCAAACTCAAATGTTAAACCATGTTTTCTATCACTTCATGGTTTTTCTGTATTTACAAGCTAGAACAAAAGCAGAGGTAATGTTGTCCACAAGTCCAAGTCTGCCTCAAACAGCAGGAATTGCTTCTAAAAATCATGTACAAATGCCTTTTTTGATGGAAATTCTTTCCAATTGCATGCTTAATTGTTCAGATTCAAACAGGGATCCGATCAGGCAACAACATACAAGGTAAAGATCAATGTAATTAAGCTGCAGATCGCGCAAGGTTCCTTCCAAAGCGTCTGATACATCCTCAGGATAATTTTCATTGGACCTGTTTCAAATAGCTTTGTCTTAGACATGCATTACATTGCAACCACATTGGAATTGAATTAAGGAAGAGAGGAAGAAACCTAAGTTTGGAGGTGATAAACAAGTCTTCTCGCTTCACCACTCCATCATCGAACAACTTCTTCAAAACCGCACCAATCTAAAACATCACTTGGTTAAATTATACACTTACTTTCAACCTTAGCTTACAAGATGTGAAGAGTTTACCTCCTTTTCGTTGTTATAGGCTTTTGCACAATCAATGTGTCGATACCCAATCTGCATAGCAGAAGAAGCTGATCTTAGTTCAGTTCAAGATACGAAACGCTCCGAGTAATGGTTACCCAAAAAGAAGTGGAAAAGAAAAAAGACCTTGACGGCGGCCTCTACAGCGGCGCCGACTACACCAGGCTCAGCCTGCCATGTGCCGAGTCCGACGGATGGCATCTTAGCTCCGGTGTTAAGTTCAAAGAACATAATCTCGTCCGCCATTTTTCACTCCCCAAACCGCTGAAGCGTGGAATCGAAGCACCAAAAGACTGAGGATTCGAAGCTATCGAAGTATGGAAATTTGGCCGTCGTTGCATTTGTACGACTTGATTGTCCAGTTTCTGCGTTTGGAATCTTTCTAGTAACGTAAGAAAATATTATATTTTTTATAGTATTTTTTATTACATAAATTTATTTATTTTTTTGTTAAAATTTTTGAATGAATTATTTCTTTTCCTTGTAATTAGAGCAATCGACAAAATCTAACTCACAAAAATAATATCTTTATAAAAATACAAAAAAAGGTTATGTACATTATAATCTTCTCCGAGCTCTCGCAAAGCAAGAGCCTTACAAATTTCATTTGATTAAAATTTAATAAAGTATTTTAAATATATTAAAACTTAATAATAGATATGCTTATAAAAATAATAATTTTAACAATATTAGTAGTATCTTAAACTTTCAAATGTTATATATTTATTAAAACTTTAATCTAATAGTATTTTAAATCTCTTACAATAAACATATTTGTGATTATATATTTGATGCTCAAAACTCATCCAAAGAAGAAGATATTTCATACTCCCTCTAAATCTCAGTATTTATATTACTCTATTAGTCATATTAATAATAAAAACTACTTTTAAAATAAAATACTAATTTTTTAAAGTTTAGTAACTTAAATAAAATTTTCAAAAAATTGAATACTATTTTTAAAATTTTAATTAATTACAAAATCTAAATATTTAAATGATATTAATTATTAATTATTATATAATTGCATTTATAAAAACTACAAAAAATCAAAACTAAGAGTATCATGGATTTTGAAATTCTAAATTATGTTAAATTTGGGATTTTGAAGATTTTTTACTTCTAATTTTATCAGAAACAAGTAAATAATACAATTTAAAATTTTATATTTAGATGAATGACAGAACTTATGATCTAATGAAAGAGTAAAAGGCATAAACCTCGGCTTAGTTTAATAAATTTTAGGAAAAAAATCATAATCTTTGAAAAAAAACTCTTTTTAACTTCCAGTGTTTTAGAAAAATTCATTCTTTTTATTTTAGTTAAAAAATAACAACAAAATATATACACAATGAACATTATATTTGTATTAATTAAATATTATTTAAATAATGATTCAACTTAGCGCTTAAGTTTGAACTGAACTAATTAAATTTGACTCAAACAAATAATTTATTATATTATTTTACAATGAAATATTCTACAAGCCTATGAGTCACAATAAGAAGAGTCTTTTGATTCATGGGTACAACGCCATGTGCCTTTGGTTTTTGGTGTCTTTCCCTGTGTGCCCCTCGGGGGTCCCGGAGTGGTGTCAGAGTTATAGACTTAGTGTTATTGACGGTGGTATACATTATTCTTGATAAGAGTAAGTAAGGAGAGTAGCAAACATGGACGAATTCATAACTAATGACTATGTTCATCTTTCTTCTACTCTTTCTATTATTGATCTTCCTTCTAGTATTAAACATACTTTATCAAATGGAATAGACAACCTTGTAGAAGCTACCCATTTTCTAGCAAAAAGTCGTATCCGTAATACGTCTCTTCCTTTGCTTAGCCTATACAGTATATATTCTAGAGATCGTTCTTAGATTAGAAGTATTCATACTATTCTCTCTACAATCGTTCTAAAGTAAAAGAAATTATTCAGAGTTCTCGTCTTGAATAGTGTAGTTTACAAGCTACTTCTGCAGAGCAGTATGTAAAGTTGGGGATCCCAAAGGAACTTATATCTCTTTAGAGAGCAGAACCATACTCATCACATGTTGGAGTAGTTCAACTTGTTCTTACTCTTCATGGAAAAAAAAGAATACTTGCTACAACCAAGATATCTCTTCTTGGTATTGCCTATACAACATACCAAAATGCTTTAATTGGTACTTTGCTTACGTCTCTCAACAATCGAAGTATCATCCTTATAATAACACATTATTTCAACATCATGATGGATGATCCAACATTATTTGAAAGACTCCAGGTTCATATCCAAATCACTAGGGCTGAACAAAATCCTGCAGCAATTATGGCTACTCTACATCATTAGATGATTTATCATCCTCGTAATCATGTTGTAGATTTGAACTTTCCAAACTCTACTACGAATGCGCTTTATAAGGTTGTTGATTGTTCTGGATCAAACCGCTATCGTCCAAATCCCAAAGCAATTGCCTTTGAAAAATTTAAAAAAATTGATGCCTACAAAATGAATCACAAACTACGAAAAAGTATTTCATACTCATCACAAGCATTCTTTTCACACAACCATCCCTCCAATTCTTCAAACTCTTAGAGATGAATCGGTGAAATTTATCTACTCTAAGCCTACTGATGATCAACCAAGTACTTTAACTACTAGTAGCCTAGTTTTAATGTTACAACCTGTAATGTCTCATATAGAAGGCAAAGATCCTCTGATTCATTATAGAGATCTGGCTTATATAAGTCATCATCGTAGACATATCATCTGGGGTGTTGATCCCAGTATGTGCGATCCAAATTGTCCCTGCAAATATGAATTAGATAGTGATGATGATGATGAGCTGTATAATCGATGAAGACGACAAAAGAAAAAAATCACTCACTCAAACATTTTCATCCCTAATGAAGAAAAACTCAATCAATTTCGGCAAAGCCTTGGCACTAATGATGATAGCCCTAACAAAAGACAAAGGACCTACAGAGCTCAATCTGACACCAATAACTCAAGTGATGAAGCCTCTCCCCGCAATCTCTAGTCGTGACAAGAACCAATTCATCATAAATGATGGCTAGGATTCCACTCTTCACCGTGGGATCCTTATATTAGTTGTCATTATAATTATGTATTTTTTAGCGTGACATTATTATTGATAGAAAAACAAATTCAATTAGTTTGATCAAGTTTAAAAGCTGATTTGAGTTATCATATTAATTACGTACGATTATTCTATGTCTAATATGCATATTATATGCATTTTGTGTTATTTTTTAACAAATTATTAAAAAAAGAGATTTTCTTTGAAAAACTAAAAATTATAAAGAAACTTTTCGAGCATTGTAAAGATAATAGAGTTTTATAAATTTTGTTAAACTTGTCTTTTACCCTTTAATAAAATGATAAAAATTAAAAAAGTTGTTTCTTTTTATACTTTTATCTAATAATTATTTAATAAATATACTTGAGTTAAAAAAATATCTTTAAGAGTTAATATGCATAAAATTTTTTATATATTAATTTATAAATAAATTTTACTGACTAAAATTTATTACATTTTTTACAAATAATATTAATAAATATTATATAATTACAAAGATATTAGAAAATTAAATAAATGTTTATTTTAAGAAAAATAAAATTAAAAAAGACACCAGAAAAATAAAAATGAAATTAAACTACTCCTAAAATCTAAATCTCCAAAACTAACTTCGTGCTAAGGCCATCTCCAACAATTGCACCAAATTTTTACACCAAATTTGGTGTAAAATGGAATATTCCTAGAATCTTTTTACACCAAATTTGGTGTTACTCCAACCATTTTACACCAAAATGTTTACACCAAAATTTTACAAAGAATATACCGCAATAATTTAGTTATTAACTAAATTAATTTATATTTATACAACCACAATAATTTAGTTATTAACTAAATTAATTATATTTATACAATAATATTTATTTATTAAAATTAAAATAAAATCATTATTCTTAATTAATTAATATATTCTTTATATTAAATTAATATTATTTATAAAATATATTTAATATTATTGCAACAAAAATTTATAAAATACACAAATATAAACTGATTAAAATTTCTCATTTAACCTCTAATCATTTGAATTTCTATATTGTTCCTACAAATGTTCAATCAATACATTATGAAGTTCATAATGAGCTTCTTTATCTCTAATTTGTTTACATCTAATAAGGAATTCTTGAAATATAACTGTATCGTCTCTGTTGATATTAATTTCAGGGGCTGGCATTTCATTCCAATCTTGTAGGACCGGTCGAGTGTCACGTTCATTCTCAATGATCATATTGTGCATTATAATGCATGCTGACATAATATCATGTAATACGGCTTTTTCCCAAAAACGTGCCGGTTCCTTGATAATTGCAAATCTTGACTGGAGAACTCCAAATGCACGCTCGACATCCTTCCTACACGCTTCTTGCATCTTCGCGAATAACTTCTTTTTTGGGCCTCGAGGATCATGAATGGTTTGTATCAAAGTAGACCATTTTGGATAAATACTATCAGCTAAATAATATCCAGTATCATACACTTTTCCTTGAATAACATAAT
>JAOSBN010000004.1:38412938-38429229 GCA_027563595.1 Erythroxylum suave | reverse complement strand
TTTATTTTAGTCTTGTTGTAATTTCAAATATTTTTGTTGAGTTTTAATTTTTAAAATCAATGGTGTGGTTTAAATTTTTGTACTTTTTATTTCTAATTATCTTTTTATTCTTAACATATTTTATTAATGAATTTATAACTCTTATAAATAAGAATTAAAAAATAAATATTAAAAATAAATTTAATGTTATATTCAATATTAGTCTCGTTTTAAATGTCTCAATAAGATCTTTGTAATGATGTATTTTATGTAAAGTAATATATATTTTAAATTTAATTACTTAGTAAATTATGTAAATAAGTCAATTTGTAAAAATGACATAAAAAGAATATATTAAAAAGTAATTAGATAAAGTTGTCTTTTTGTACTTTTGTACCATGAGTAGTAACACACTAAATTAGTAACACACCAAATGTTACTATTCATTGCCCATCTTGGTGTAAGGATTCGGTGTCTTCCTTGGAGTGGATCTCGGTTGGAGATGGCCTGATGCTTGGTGAATGAGAGAAGCAAGAGAGACGCGAACGGGAGACGTTAAGTATGGCTTCCCAATCTCTCTCCTCTTTCCCAGTTTCGCTGGAAGATTTGCTCACATTATCAGCAGATCTTTTAACATTGAGACCATTAGAGCACTCAAGCTGTTGGGAACTTGCCCAGGTTTCTTGAAAGCCTCCAGTGATGAAGATAATATTGAGTTTTCTTGGATTTTCTTAAACGGTCCATACTTCTTATGCTTTGTACCGTCTGTCATACAATACATATCGTTCACTTGTTTCTATGGTCTATGACGAGCGTGGCTCAACAAACTTTGCATGTGCAGTGACTTGGACTTGGGTTTCAATTCTGAGGAGAACGCTTCGGTTGTGGGGTACAGCATTAGCTGTTGATAAGGGGGTAAGTATGAAGCGTCTCACTTTTGTAAAGTTTCTTATGTAACTGGAACCTTATGATTTTGTTTTGTGATGCAGTTGCAGCCTGATAAAGTGAAGAGACTTATGTCTGTTTCCAATGGAAAGTTGTCAGTGTGAGTTTTCCCCTAATGATTCTTCAGGAATAATACTTGCTGGTTTGTTTGACTTGTATTGATGATGGACAGATTACAGCATGAATTGTGTAAATATTGTTTATAATATTTCTCAATTAGTTATTTGCTTTCCGTGCGAAAAAGAGCTACAGAACCTGAGGACAGAATCAGAAACTTCCCTTTACAGAAATTGAATAACATCTGGAAGTTGAGCTGCAATATGTTGAAAGTATAACTTGAGGGGGAAGGACTGAAGAGTTCAATATGATGCCAACAATGGTTGTAATGAGTATGAAGTAGTGGCAAGTTGTAATATGATCCGAGAATGACTTCTTATGTTGAAACTCTTTATTAGTTTGATTGGCTGATAAAAAAGCATCAAGTTCTGATAGCTCGGTTGTTCTATTTTAGTTCTTGGGGTTTATTGTTTCAGTTAATTTGAGTGCTGAACTGTTTCTACCTTATCAATCAATTGTCTCTTTGCTTTTAAACTAATATGGACAACCATTTCTTCGAGCCTCGTTTTCTGCTTTTGTTCATGTGCTTACAATTGCAGCAAAAGCAATGGAAAAGTTGAGAAATGGAACGAAATTTTAATGCAGAATTGATCTTAAAACTCGACGTTGTTGATTCTGTTATGCACGCCATAATTGTAATCTATAGCTGGCATCTATGACATCTTTTTGTAGATTAAAATGGTACTGATATACAAGTGTTTGTTCTTTCTTGCATTTCAACCCGCATGTTGGCTAGATTATAAGAGGGACTGAAGATAAGGATTCAAAGTGCTTGGTGATGATTTTACAAAAGGTTCTGCATTCTTTTTATGTTGCTTTTCTATTTTGCAGGGTGTTTTTCCAGGATTGGACCGAGTCAAATTTAAGGAAAAAGGTAGTCAATAAGATCTTGTACAAGGAAATAGAGAAAATCTGATACAAAAACCAAGATTACATCCAAATTCAACATTGAAGCAACAGAGCTCAGTTTCAGGTATGTTTATTTCAAAAGGTCCCTCTTATAGTACAGTAGAAAGTAACAGGCTGGAATAACAAGGATAGTCTGTGGGATAGCATCCAAAATACAAAAATCTGATAACATCTGGTGGTGTACTGTCCTCATTCATTATCCCAGAGTTCTTCCACCGTCCTGTACGGTCCATTCTCACGCACATAGAAGGAACCTGTGACTAGCCTCTCCTGCAATGTTTAAAACCGTAAAGGTCTGTCAGTAATCTAAAACCTAATCAAGCATTAGTACATACAAGTAAACATTTCGATACCTGCTCAATTTCACAAATCTTGGCAAACAGGTGTTCAGGGATAGACCAGTCGAAAATGTCGAAGTTCTGCTTGATCCTTGTTTCATTTGTGCTCTTTGGAAGTACACTGTGACCCATCTGCAGTCCCCAACGAAGAGCAATTTGAGCAGGAGACTTCCCCAATTTCTCAGCAACCATATTGATGGTGGGATTCTTGAGAACGTCAGTATTAACAAATGCTGAACCAGAGGATCCTAATGGTGAATACCCCTGCATAATTCAGAAGAAAAACAAATTGTTATAAATCGGCATAACATTGAAGTCCAAGTGGCTACAAAATCGAGCAAAAAAGAGTTGCAGAAGCAAAACTTACTGTTATGTGAACTCCCTTGGATTTGCAGAATTCGTGAAGCTTTGGCTGTTGCCATACAGGGTGGCATTCCACTTGGTCAACAGCAGGAGGTACACGAGCAATTGCTATGAGGTCTCCTAGCTTTTTGGAAGAGAAATTACTAACTCCAATAGCTTTAGCCTTGCCTGTATCATACAGTGCCTCCATGGCTCTCCATGTGCTGGGTATGTTAGGTTGTATAATATTTTGGAAGTCATATGGAGCCGATCCCTTCTTCATACTGACAGGCCAATGGATCTAGAGAAAAACAGTTACAAAAGAACATAATAACACAGATACGAACCAATTTTTAAGGATGACAGACATTGTTGTATTGGGAGCATACCAGATACAGATCTACATAGTCGAGTTGCAAGTCCTTAAGAGTTCTATCTAATGCCAGTGGCACGTCTTCTGGTGCGTGATCACTACACCTGCAGACCCATAAAACCAAAATCAACTTTCCATTTAACAGTTTTCTCCATACAAACTCTCAGCAGAAACACAAACCAGAGTTTGGAAGTGATAAACAACTCCTCACGCTTTACCACACCGTCATCAAACAGCTTCTTCAACGCACAACCAATCTACAAAACCAGATTGCCACTTGTGAAACTAAACCATCGTCTATGATCTTAAAAGAAAGGAACAATTATTGAAAGAAAAACAGAACAAAGCCGGCAGAATCATCACCTCCTTCTCGTTCCCATAAACCTGTGCACAGTCAATGTGTCTATATCCAACCTGCGTGATCACAAACAACAACTATGAAGTATCTACAGACAACATACTACGGCAGCCACCCATAAGTAAAGTTGGTGTACCTTAACGGCGGCGATGACAGCTTCTTCAACAACGCCAGGGGCAGCCTGTAAAGTGCCAAGGCCGACAGAGGGTATCTTTGATCCGTTATTCAACTCGAAGAACTTGATGGATTGTGCCATTTCTGTTCAGATAAATCACAAAAACATCAACTATGTCTGATCCGATACACTAGAAAGAAGGATTGTATTTATAATGCAACGTTTGCCCTTAGACCGGACTGGAGTGGATATTACGTTGTCAACTCTGATGGATTTGAATGCCTTTTCTTCTGCCGTGTGGACGCAACTAGACGTATAAGTTGATTTGACGAGTCGCTTTCCCATCTGCTCTGAGATGATGGCTTATCATCTAGAAGAAACATATAATTTAATAAATTAGAAGGTTGTTATTATTCAATCTTCTTCCATCATCTGTAGCATCCATTTCTTTACTCGGTGGCAAATTTTCAAACATATCACTCATGATCCAAATACCAAGACAAGTGGATGAAAAATATGTAACCAATTCAGGCTAGAAGATTCCTTCTACTTTGTTTAATGATTTTTTGAGTAAGTGTCAAGATTAGGGGATGTGATCATTTGTCCCAATTTTTATATACCTATTTTATCCCATTAAATTTCAGCCATTTATTTATGTGAGACTCACAAGATTAGATCGACAAGGTTGAGTTCAAACAAACCCAGATTCTGAAATTTTTAAGAAAATGATATTGCTTTATTTTAAATAAGATATATATTTAATCAGGTTAGGTTTAAGCTTTTTGTTTATTCAAAGTCAAATATGTCATATTTTATTAACTTTTTGTTTATTCATTTGTTCAAAACACGTTATATGAAATTTAAAATTTTTTATATTATATTATTTGAATAAATTTAATAAAACATAAATGATAAAATTATAAGACAATTGAATAATATCAAAAAATACTTTGGAAAACAATAAAATGAAAATAAATAATCAGTAAAGGACTGATTATATTTAATTCTCAATACTTAATATAGCAATGTTTTAAAAATCGAACTAAAGTTAAACTATAACACAAAAGGTTCAACCGGTATTAGACTGTCATAAAATTGACTAAAAATTGAATAAAATTAAAAATATAATTGAGAAAGATTATTCTTATTAATTAATTATTTTTAGTTTATAAATTTTATTAATTTATAAAAATTAACGACTAATTAATGAATTGATAAGTTTTAAATATCGGTAATTATTAAAGTAAATTCCACCCAAAAAAATTAAAAACGGAATTGATTGAAAATTATATAATATAATTGGAATTAAGCTTTTTAATCATTGCTTAATAGTCATAATCATGTTGGCGTTAATCCAAAGTAGAACAATCAAAGAGAGAGAAAAAAGGAGGGGAAAGCGATGCCACGTAGGACTACCCCTGTTTAACAGCTCATGAGTACACTTCTCGACAAGCTATGAAACAACTTTGCCCAAAAAGACAGAAATTTTGTGTTTTTTTAGAGAAATCTATCGTTTTCTAATCTAATAGACGTAACATTTCGATTCCAATTCCATCGATCTCACTCGATTCTTCTTTCTCAGATGTGAAAAAAGGCATCACTAGTCATCAATCGATCAATCAGAGTTTGCAGATTTGCATCCATGGAGGAGCGGATTTGAGAGCTAGGGTTTTAATTTTGAGGGAGCGAGAGAGGTCCTTAGGGCCTCTTGATTGGTAGTAATTTTATATATACATATATATATAGAGAAGTGGGAATATGAAGGAATTGATAGGAAGTCCAGGGACGGTTAGTGGGTTGGTGTTGAGAATAGGGCAATGCAGTCTTGCTGCTGCTTCTATTGGGATTATGGTCTCTGCTAATGGCTTCTCTGACTACACTGCTTTTTGGTACTCTTTTTTTTATAATTTTTTTGCGTTTCTTGATTTATTTTGTCCTCTGGTTTGGTTCTTTTGTGTGTGTGTTTAAGGAGACAATCTGGGTGAGCTCAGATTTGTTTGATAAAAATATGTTATAGGTGATGTGAATTAAATGTTTTGCAACTCCTAATGTTTGGTTGATTGGTTGCATTACTGTGATGGATTGGCAGTTGCTTCTTTGTTGTTCTTTATATTGGAAGTTGATGACTTTTTACGCTGAACAAAGTTGCATCACTATGGTAGATTCGCAACTGTACTTTTGTTGTGCTTTATATTGGAAGTTGAGTACTTTTTGCAAGTTAAATTCCCTACTATTTTATGAATGGCCAAAGAAATGGTCTCTTGATAGAGCTATTACAAGTCCTTATATCATGTGTGTTCAGTAGAATTGGGTGCAGACAGTGATATTTCTGTAGCTTCGAGTAATTCCAAGATTGTTATATGCTGCTTTTGATTTCCTTATCAAGGGGTGTAAAAGGAGCTGTTTTTGGGGAAGACAATAGCTTTTGATGCCCCTGTTTTGCATTTAAAAAATGAAGATGTACTATAGGTTTACAATGATATTTGTGCTTCAGCTACTTGATCGCATCGATGGGGCTCCAGGTGCTGTGGAGCTTTGGACTTGCCTGTCTTGATGTTTATGCTTTGAGGAGAAAGAGAGACCTTCAGAACCCAGTTCTAGTGAGCCTGTTTGTTGTTGGCGATTGGGTAAAAAGCTGTTTTCCTTGACCTTCTTTTTTTTTGGTGTCAATCTTTGTGCTTTTGATCCCAACCCAGCATGTTTAACTTGTATTTATGTATTTTTCTAGCTAGCAACACTCATTATATTGCAGCATCTGCTATTGCTTTGTTGTCTTCAATTTGTTTCCTATATTAAAAACCATGACAAATAGTTCTCCATTATACTACTGTTTTATTCTATTATGTCACACAAGGATACCGATAGAGGGTGGTCAAATTTCTGAAACTTATGATGATCTTGATTTGCTGGGAAAATTTTCTCCTTAAGACTTTGTACGATTGTGATTATCACGTGGAATAGTGAACATCAAGACTCATAGACATCATCTTTGATATTTCATTTTTCTGGGAGATGCACTTGTAGATACTTTAAACAGATGATACATACGAGTCGTCTCCCCAGCAGCGGGATGGGTGAGTGTGATGGCAAATTTGCACAATTGGTCAAATAGAAACACATATGCACACACAAAAAGAGAGAGACAGAGAGAGAGCTGATAATATCTCTTGGAGCTCTGTGAATTAATTACGAGATTCTTCATTATTAGTTGAAAAGGCTTAAATGTGCTCAATCTTTCCTTGGGAAGATCCTTCATGCTTTAGTTAAAAGGGGGGTGCCTGTGTTTACTCTTCTCGAAGCCTGAATTACAGGGGACAATTAGTGCTTACAGTTTTCTTTGCTGTTATGATGGAAAATTATTTGATACCTTCTATTGTTTTAAAGTGTACTCTAATTTTCACTGAAATACATGGTTCTGTGCCGGACCTGCTCACTTGGAAATTGTTGGTCACTTCTTTCATCCAATATAGGAATTTATTTGGGATGAACAAGATCTATGGTATGAAATGTGCAGGTAACAGCTTTATTATCACTTGCTGCTGCATGCTCATCAGCGGGTGTTGTGGTTCTATATGCAAGAGACTTGAAGTTCTGCAAGGTTCAAACAAATCTGCCATGTAACCGGTATGAGATTTCTGTCCTTATGGCTTTCCTCACCTGGCTCCTTATAGGTGTATCATCTCACGTGATGTTGTGGATACTAGCCTCTGTTTAAACAATCTTTAAGTGCTCCTGCCCAGAGCCAGTGAATACACAAAATGAGGGCATCATCTCTACTTTATGTGTAAATTCCTCTTATCTTTTTCTTTAAGATCAAATGCCTGATTTTTGGGCTGAGTTTAGAATGTTATGCTTCAGTTGCTACTTGACAAAAGTGTTTTGCTTAATGCAAAGTTGCAATTTTGGCTAAGCTTTCTGTGTCTGCTTTATTGGTACTCACCATTTGACCTGTATTTCTACCGGTAACGTTGCTAATGCTAAATCACTTAAACATATGTTTAATAGAAATTACAAAAGGAAGGATTTCCAGCACAAAAATAGTTTGTGAAAAATACATAATTTCCAATCCCCAATTGCAAATATATTCGTTGAGCTCTTGATGTTTGACTTGCTAAGGCTTGGAAGAACAGATAGAACTAGGATTTTGAAGCCTTTTCAGTAACAATACTAATGACATACTCGATCTCATCTGCAACTTCTTTCATTGAAGGTCGATTCTGTCTCTTCTCATCCAAACAAGCTGATGCTAGGGATCCCAATGCTTTCATGGTTTCCAACTCTAACTTGCTTGCATTTTCCTTGAGAAATGGATCTAAAACCTCCATTAACCTGTCCTCATCCATTATCGTCTTCATATAAACTACCAAGTTCACATTTTCTTCTTCCCTGTTGAAATCAATGGCTTTCTTAGAAGTCAGCACCTCCAACAAAACAACTCCAAAGCTATAAACATCACTTTTATCAGTCAACTGAAAATTCCGGTAGTACTCAGGGTCCAGATAGCCAAGAGTCCCCTGAGCGGAAGTGAAGATATGGGTATCATTATTTTCAGTTGCTTCAACTAGTCTTGACAGGCCAAAATCAGAAACTTTGGCATTCAGTCTTTCATCAAGTAAAATGTTGCTAGACTTGACATCTCGGTGGTAAATCGGAGGAACAGCAGCAGAGTGCAGGTAGGTTAGACCCTCTGCAGTTTGATGAACAATGCGAAGCCTGCGGAGCCATGTCAGTGGAGTCCATTTACCAGAATGGTTGCAATGAAGGTGTTCAAATAGAGTACCATTTGGGATATACTCATAAATCATGATAGGCTCCTTTAGCTCAACGCAGCAGCCAAATAATCTTACAAGCCTCCTGTGATTCACCTGACAGAGTATACGAACTTCATTAAGAACTTGATCAGTTCCCTTTGTGTTTCCAAGCTTTGCACGCTTGATGGCTGTTATGGTTCCATCTTCAAGTACGCCTTTGAATACCTCGCCGAAGCCACCAGTTCCGATAAGGTTGGCTTTGGAGAAATTGTTGGTTGCCTTTGTTATCTCCTTGCCGGTGAAAATCCTGGCAGATTTTCCACTATGTTTGGGATTCAACATCTCTTCCCTCTCTTTGATCAAGTTCTTCTGTGCTCTTCTTGAGTTATGGTGTTGCTGGTAGAATAAAACACCACTTAGGACCATTAGTAGGCCTGCCCCTCCCGCAAGAGCAGCTCCTGAAAGGATTCAGGAAATCATTACTCACAAAAACACAAATCTTTCTTCTTTTCAGTAGCTAATTTGATCTGTTATTACATTATGTTCACATACCAGCAAAGAGTGCTGTCTTTTTCTTCTTTTTCTTGCAAGCCTTCCCAGGGCTACACTTCGTCATCTGCACACCTGCAAAGTAATTGAAGTGTTAATTAGCAAAAAAAATCACGGAAACAAGAAAAAAAAAGAACGCACCACTTACTTTGACTTTGACACAATCCATTGATTGAATCCCACCTAAATTTAGAATCACAGAAGCATCTATTCTGTCCAAGCTTAATCCGATCAGCAAAACAGTTTGAGTTCAGCAATCCTTTGCAGTCCATCTGCGTTTTGCAGAGTGGCTCTTGAGGCAACGTCCATCCAATCTCTATCCCTGGAACAGGCCACTGCTCCGCTGTCACCTTTTTAACATCCAAGTTCACAAAGCTCTGATAAGCTCCACACCCTCCATCATAGACCTTAATCTCATAACTATCTTGTAATCCCCCTATTTTGAATGTACAACACAATGATGCACTCACACAAGCAGCTGCTTTTTCCTTGATGTAATCATGGCAAATGCTAGTCGCTCCACAGTCCATAGGTGGTTTCAACTGTAACACTGCATCTTTACAATTAAACAACAGAATGGTGTTAGAACTAGTAATGTTGAATGGAAGACTCTGATTGAGCTGTATCCCTTGGATATGGAAATCACTTGATATGCAGGAGTTAGCTGTCAGGATTGCAGGTTCGATGGTCATCCTCTGTGTTAGTGGGTTAATGGATGTGATCTTGTAAGATGCTCCATTTAAAGCATCGAACCATAAAGCTCCTGCAGTGCAACGGATCTTGTACAACTGGTCGCCACAGTCTGGTCCTGTGCTAAGTGGGTATGGAACTGGAGTGAGACCACAGTTGCCACAGCGTCCTATAGCTATAGCTGACCAAGAGGATGATAGTAAAGATAGGAGGAGGATCAGTATTTTAGACGCAGTTTCTGCCATTGAAAAGCTTACCTCCAATACTATGGCTATTAAAGATGCACTTGTGACTGTAGCAGGGATAGTAAATGGAAGATTATGTTCTTCGGACAAGAACCGGAGTGTCATTATTGGGACTCCGCAAAACAGGAGACAGACGTCTTAACTCTTTACGTTTCACAAGGGTTTAGTCCTTGGTTTTCCCGAAAATGGATTCTGATAAGATTTGCAAGTTCAGTGTTCAGTGTCTAATTCGTGCTTTGAAGAAGCTAAGCTCACTGTCTCCTATTAGAACTAAGGCACATGCATGTCACTACTTGACAGACTATCGAAGTTATAGAAACTTGGAGAGGCATACAGGTGTTGGCGTCTAACGGTTAACAGAATAAATCTCGGACGGCTACCAAGAAACTTAGTTTCAACGTACCTTGAAGAGATGAAATAGATTTGATTTGTTCGTATGCACTGCTTTTTACCTTACATGAGTTTGTTTTCCATGTCTTCTTATCCTTTCAAGATCCAAAATTTCTGTTAAGTTCAAAGTGAGCACTTCAGTTTACTTTACACTCTATGCTCACTGGCCATTGAGGTTCGGGAATTAGGAAACTAGGACTTGGGAAAGAGAGAGTGACGAGCATTCTGCAGGAACTCCTGCAATGTGTTTCGTTTTCTGGAGGTGCATTCTGCCATGTAAATCAACTGGTACCAGATGAGAGAATGACTTTTAACGTGCTCTTCTATGGGAGATATCGCTCATATTCCTTTAGAAATAAGATAGAAAAAGTGTCCTGTTATCTAATTACAGGATTGATATGCATATACATTGTTGAACTGAAAGTGATTTCAATTGATATTTTAATGATAACAAAATATAATTAATAGTAATGAGTTTCATTTTTTATGAAAATAATATGGGAACAAATTATAGTCATGCATAAATCAAGAGATATTTCACGAAGTTCTTAATGAAAAAAAATTAAAATTTCCATCATTCAAAGTGAAGATAAAAGTGAAAGGAAAAAAATCCAATGCACATTAAATTTATAAATAATTGATAATGTTTATTGCTTCAATACTCATTTTGATAATCTTAAAGACTCGTAATACACAAATACATCTTCATTTTAACTAATTTCGTGAGTATTTTCATTCATCAGGGAGGATTGAAGTTTTGATTCCAAAAGAAATTCTCTTAAACTTTAAAACATTTTTTGGGAAACATTTTTCAAAATATTTAAGACAAATTTGCAATAAAAAAATTTAAGTTTGAACATTTGAAATTATTGGAATCATGATTTTGATTAGGTATGGCAATGAGTCGGGTTGGGCCTAGGCTGCCCTCAGCCCGGCCTCAATTATGGCGGGCAGCGGGCCGGCCCATCGATGGGCTGCTAGTCCATGGCCTGCCCAATCTTGGACGGCCCGGCCCGGCTCGGTCACTATATTTTTATAAAAAAAATATCTAAACGATGTCGTTTCAAATAAAGTTGGCGGGTCTCGGGCTTGGCCGGGCTAGCCCGTGGTCCGGCCCTGGCGAACCATGGTCGGCCTATGGCCTAGCCATCCCGAGCCAAAACATGAGCTGAGTCGGTTTTGCCATCTCTAATTTTGATAGAATTAGTTGACTTCTAAGTGTAATGGTCAATCTACAAGTGAAAGTTGTCAAAATTAATGTATTGAAAGTTTGTAATAACACTAATTAATATATTAGTAACCGATACTTAACATATAGGAAATCTTATTTATTTAATGCACATTAGTCGACTAATACGCTATACTAGTCGACCAGTGTCTTGCAACTAACCATTGTAATGACTAGTTTTTTATTTCAACGGGTCTTGAAATCTTATAAATACATATTTTCTTATTAATCTTAAATTGAAAAGTATTCATTTATTTTTGTTCACATTTTTCTAAGTTTTCACATACTTGAGCATTCGTTATCTCATTTTTTAATGTGTGAGCTAATTATCTTTATCAAATAGATCAAGTGATATATTTTGAGTTGCAAGATCATTTGGGGTTAGCTTTGGTGTGTTCTAAAGACAGTTGAGATTGCTCTTCACCTTAATTGAGTTATACGAAGGTTCTCTTCACCTTGTCAAAAAGGATTTATAGTGAAATTCTAAGGAGTATTTTGAAGAATAGATATAGGATTGCTTGTCGTTATATATTGATTATTATTAAATTGAGTGTATTGGATAGAAAATAGCTTAAATTTATTAACACCCAATTCATCTTGTCTCTTGGGTGCTACTAGGGACAAAGATGTGGCAATAGAGCAAGTCTCTTTGGTTACATTTAAAATGAAACCATATAGTAAAAATCATAATAGCATATTTAGGAGTATCATTCTGATCATCCAATCATGAGGGATAAAATGTTAATAGGTCTCCTTTTTCTGTGGTAATGACTATTTTTATTGAAAAGGTAGGATGAAATATAAAAATAGTCTTAAATGAACTTTTTACTCCTATGAAATTACAGATGACAAATGCACTTAAATTAAAGGGAGAATGGGATTCTTAAGACAAAAGAGTTATCTCCTCGAACAAACCTTTTCATATATTATTTTATGTACCAGGTAGGAATGAAAAAATATTCATATGTGAAAATACTTACAAAATTTGGCATACACTCAAAATCATGCATGAAGGTACTAATCAAGTTTTAAAAAGTAAAATAAGCTTGCTTAATCATCAATATGAACTATTCTAAATAAAACATGATCAAAGCATATCAAGCATGTATACAAGATTTATTGATGTTATTAATCTTTTCTAAGATCTTGAAAAGACTTGCTATAATATTAAAATTAAAAAAAAAAGTTACTTAGGTTACTTCGAGAGATTTAGAAAGCTAAAATAACAGCTATACATGAAGTCAATGATCTAATAACACTATTATTGAAGGAGCTCGTTATATCTCTTGTCATATACAAAATGAGGTTTCAAGAGATACAAAAAGAAACAACACTTTTAAAGAAAAAGAACTTAACATTCAAACACTTAACGGAAGAATTAAGCGAAGATGAGGAGACATCAACAAGCAAAAGCAATAAGGAAGATCTCACCCTTATCATTAGAAAGTTTAAGAAATTCTTGAAGAGATAATTTTTTTCAAAAGAAAAGAACTTAACAAAGGTAAGGTTAACTCAAAATATAAATCATTTTTTCAAAAGAAAAGACCTCAACAAAGGTAAGAATAAGTCAAAATATTAATCTTCTAATATTATTTGTTCCAAATGTAGAAAAATTGATCATAGGAAATTATAATATCTCCTGCTCAAAGACAATGATAGATATGAAAGAAATGACTAAGTTATACTAGTCGACCAATATGACCTATTAGTTAATTACTATTGAGCAACTATTGAATCCTATGCGTTTCATGCACATTAGTCATCAATTTATTAGTATCTTTCACCTAGCTTTTTTTTTAACTATAACAACTAGTTTGGATATCGAAATTCTTTAGTTATGTGTTTTCTCATTAGTTCTTGCTTCAAATATTTTGGTGTTTTTATACACACTTTTCTAAGTTTTTCAAGCATTTAAACATTTGATGTTTTATTTCTTTTTCAAAAAGAAAATATTCAATGTCTTAGTTTTTAGTGTGTGAGCTAATTATCTTCATCAAAGTGATTAAGTAATATGTTTTGAATTATAAAAATCATTTGAAGTTAGTTCTATTGTATCCTAAAGAGAGTTGCAAGCCCAACCCTGGGTAAAGACAGGAAGGGCACCTGCCCAGGGCTCACTGTAACATAACACTCTCATAGAGCATATGCCCGAATATATCAACGATTATTCGAGAACATACTCTACGAGAACGGCACGTTAAGACGATCGAAATGATTCATTATAAAATTTTCAAACATCAGACATATCTTAAGCAAACCCATATTTCATTATGGCCCATTTCATTTACATGTTCAATTATAAATGTCATTACATTTCAGAATTCACACATACATTAAACAACAACTAAGCAATGCAATCCTTGATACAAATAACTAAAGACATATGTAGACACAATTGATCCTGACCACTTGCTCATATCCAATGCAATGGCTACTTCAATTAGTCTAATTAGAACTCCTCTGAACCTGAAAGTCAACAATGCAATTTTGATGAATTTTGCAAATTCAGTTAATGAACCATCATTGATGTATTCACTCAAGACAGAATCACTGATACAAGACATATTCCAATTCAACAAGTATTACATTTCACTTCACATTTCATCATGCCTTATCAAGAATCATAGTTTCATAATTATATTAGGTAAATTAACTGTTCATATCACAACACAACCTTGTTCACTATTCAATTGTATTTCAAACATTTCAATCAATCACTTCAATTCTTTCATATGTTAAATATAAGGATGTATATGCAAATGCACATGTGACTCTGTTCATTTTTATTTTTGTGACCTGTTGCCTATTACTGTCCCGTATCCCTTGTGGATGTCAAGCTCATTTCAGATACTGTCCCGTATCTTTTGTGGATATTGGGCTCATTAATAATGAAGCCAACAGCTCTACATTCACATTTATAAGCTTTAAGCTCTTCCAGACTGGCCACTCTAGTCACAACGCCTGTATCTGTTCATGTATTTCAATGTAATGCATCATGTCATATGCCGTATTTCATTTACCTTTCATTCCTGTGTGCATTTGTCACATGTATCAGTTCATGGGATCTAATTTGGCAATTCACATTCAATTTCCCACATTCCTTATTCATTTCGGCATTTCACATCAAAGTGATCTCATATTTCATATGCATATACACTAGCACTCCCAATACAATCCCGGATATGGAACTCCTCGCACCATCAATGTCTGGAATTAACACAATCATGTCAATAATAGTTCATTATCAAAGGCTATACATAAACAATTCACTCATAATGAGTACACATCTAGGTTAACTCACAGTACGTTTCAAATTAGATATCGCCTTGACGATCCGACAATAACTAGATGCTGACGTTCATTCTTGTGTATCTATCTTTATGAAATACACACTCATATTTCACACATCATTAATTTGTCAATCATTCACATGTGTGTGTGTGTGTGTGTGTGTGTATATATATATGTTCATCATGTTTCAAGGCATACTCAATTGACTTTCTAAGTATTTATCATTATTCATAATTCTAAATCATTCAAACATTATAGCTTGTACATAGCT
Source organism: Erythroxylum suave (assembly GCA_027563595.1). Lineage (NCBI taxonomy): Eukaryota > Viridiplantae > Streptophyta > Magnoliopsida > Malpighiales > Erythroxylaceae > Erythroxylum > Erythroxylum suave. The sequence continues at coordinate 38,414,338 of JAOSBN010000004.1, read as the reverse complement.
AGTTTGCAATTAGGTTAATACCTTAAGTATGCTTGATCGTGTTCAATTCATTAACCATACATTTACACTTGATCATGCTCAATTCATTAACCATAACCATACATTTACTAACTCTTTTCTAGCATTACAAGTATTCACATAATTTCCAATTCTCATTCATTCATTCATAATTCATTATTTATATCCTTTGGAATACATTTGCATTCATATGAACATCTTCGTTCCTTTAACCCTCCTATAATCCAAACTTAGATACATTGATGTCAAACAATCTTTTCCTTAAGGTATAACATCAATTAACAACTTGAACTTGTCAAATACTTTAATCAACATAGCAAGCATCAATCTAGGTTTATTTCAAGCCTTAATCAAGTCCAAATACACTAAATTAGAGTGACTTGTCCTATGTGGTTCAACAATTGCACAAAATAGAAATTACCATGTCAAAACCTTGCCTATGATCATGGGGTACCTTCCCACGATCGTGACAAAAGCTAATGCATCTGTCTACGGTCGTGGGATGAGTGCCACAATCGTGGACTATCCTTTTTCCTGCACTTTTCCATATTCTAACGTCTTAATACCAAATTTAAAATAGCTTTATGATAGTCCATTAGTTATACCTCAATTGTACCCTAATCATAATTCAATTCCTCATCAATATCATCTCCATTTCCAGCTCAAACTTATTTAATTGACAACTCATAAATATTATATTTCATGCATCATGCATCAAAAACCAAACTAGAAACTATCATTGAAATACAACATCATATATATATATATATATATATATCCAATTCAATCGTCATCATCATACTATTAAACCATGCCATAAAGATAAGATTTCTACTTACTTGTTAAGCTCTAATTCCACCTCAAAACATCAAGTTAATCAAGCCCTCCTTACTTGCAAGATCATCACAAATTAAAGGTGAAAATAGGTTAATTTTTTGACAGCTATATGAAGATCACTGTGAACTGGTTTCTTGGCTATTTTGTGAGGGATTAAAGTGTGAATTTCGTGTACCAATTTGGCTAAGGTTAAACTACACTTCAAAGAAGAGATGGACGCTATTTCGGTGGAGGAAACAAGGAAGAAGGCAGCAAAAACTTTGCTTGTTGTAACCTTCTTCTCTAAGCACTAGGTGAGAGATTTCTACTTACTTGTTAAGCTCTAATTCCACCTCAAAACATCAAGTTAATCAAGCCCCCCTTACTTACAAGATCATCACAAATTAAAGGTGAAAATAGGTTAATTTTTTGACAACTATATGAAGATCACTATGAACTGGTTTCCTGGCTATTTTGTGAGGGATTAAAGTTGTTGGGGCCCATATCCGGAACCCAACTACTTAATCTGAAACCCTCATACCTATGTACACGTATAAGGTCAACTG
>JAOSBN010000004.1:38383942-38397420 GCA_027563595.1 Erythroxylum suave | reverse complement strand
CAATAATAACAAAGTTTACCTCAAGAAGCTTAGAGGAAAATCCAATAGAGAGAAGACAAGTGAGAGTGGTGAAGGAAGGGGGGGCTATATAAAGCCGCGTGTTTACCGACGGAATTACCCATTCTGTCGGTAAATCGCGGACGATAATCGACGTCTGCCGATAGTTACCGACGAAATGGGTAATTCCGTCGATAAACACGCGGCAAATTTCCCGCGCAAGATTCAAATACCGACGGAATATTCATTCCGTCGGTACTGAAGGGTTCTAGAAGACCTCGTGTATGCTCTACCGACGAAAAAATGTTTCCGTCGGTGCGGTTGCTTCAAATTCACCGACGGACAGGTATTGTCCGTTGGTGATTTGGTTGAACATCACCGACGGAATACTTAATACCGTCGGCAATCAAGCTTTTTGGAAAATTTCTGACGCTCTAAACTCTTCCGTCGGTGATATTGCAATTAACTCCCCGACGGATTGGTCTGGTTCGTCGGTGAAGATTTTTTGTTGTTCAATGTTGCGACGGTATATTGCATTCTGTTGGAACAACATTTTTCGTTTCTTATTTACTGACGGAGATATTTCTTCCCGTTGGTATAAATACCGACCGTATCAGTACCGTCGGTGTGTTGCCGTAGGTAATAAAATACGCGAAAGTTTCGCGCATTTTTTACCGACGGTTATTGGGGGCGTCGCTATATTCCGTGAGAAAAATTAGTAACAAAATTCTATGCCGACGGTTGTTTTTTTCGTCGGAAACGTTCCCATTTTAGCGACGGAATGACTATTTCCGTCGCTATTTTTCGACGGAAATGATTCCGTCGGAAATTTTCCGCCGCTATTCGTTTATTTTCTTGTAGATGTATGAATCAGCTGGGTATCTTTATTCTACTCTTCAACATCAATTGATGGTGGTTTTGGGGGACTTGGCAGCCTATCTATATTTTCTAGTATATATATCATCTTTATGCTACAATTTTGTTTTAATTAATGTGGATTGAGTGGTTGCGTTTGATGATTTATGGTGAGAAGTAATGTGCGAAAATTCTAGCAACTGACAACCAAAATACTCTTGGCAAACAAATTTCAAATCTATCTTGAAAGGGGTTGAATTTATCAAGGAAGTTTTTTCTTTTTTATCTGAAGTATATTGTTTTACGTTTTTCTTTTTTAATCACATGAATTATTTAATTGTTCTCTTCATCATTAAAAGTTGTTAAGAAAATTTTTTGTTGAGGTTAGTACAAGATGTTCATATTATTTGCTGTTATTTAATTTCACAGATTGAGAGGACAAAGGATAATATTGAGAACTGAGTGAGTTAGTTTTGAAATATCTTAAATTTTTAATTAAATTGAGTGAAAGTTTTGCGAACGTAAGCAAAATATGTCGAATTATGTTATTAAAATTTAGTATTAATTTATATTTATTCGTTTAATTTTTTTGGCTTCATATTCGTGCTAGAAATGACCGCATTCAAATAAGATATTTTGCCAACCAAATACATCATTTGGATTTATTTTTTTCCCATATAATACAAATGTCACTCATACTGTGCCAAGACTTAGTCCCAGGACCACAGCACTTGAAAACAAAAAAAGCCACGGCAGTCGGAGTAATCACTAGGAGACACGTGTACGGACGACTTACACGGTACTTCCGTCCGACAATCCATTCTCATCAGAATTCAGACCTCTCATTGTTTGTCGGTGGTTTTTATTTAGTTTCTGACACGTACTCATGTAACGTACGTATACACCACTTTGGTCGTATATATATATAAGTATCTTGTGGTACCAAAAGAGACCTAGGCCTCTCTATTTTGGCTAATCGAATAAAATACGGTCCGATGGATGACATGTCGGTGACTGCCACCGGTTCCTTTTGCACTTGAGTTGAGTTGTCAGCCTTGGGCTTACGGACAGCTGAAACTGGAAGTAGTTGCTGGTTCAGTTCTCTTTAATATTCAATCATATTTTGTGTGCATAACTGTGTTATGTAAGCTTTGGAGTTTGACTTTTTATTTCTTTTATATGATTGATATTATATTAACGGAGGATCTCTTATCTTCTGTGTGCTTTCTCAAAAACTATTTCCATGCATGTGATAATGATGAATTCTTGGTCAATCATGTAATAATGAAAAAGAAAATGATAAAAAATAGTTTATATATAATAATAACCCGATAAAAATTTCATTAAATGCGTCTAAAAAGATTTAATATATACAATTTAGTAAGACTATTTTTGAATAATCAACAAGAAATAAAAGTAAATAAGTCTATATATATGTGTTTATGATATTGTATCTCAATTAAAAGTTTAAAAATATTTTGATATATCATAAATAAAAGATAATAATATCTCATAAAAACACTTTAAACAAGAGAGAATATATATCATTTGATTTAAAAAAATTATTTGCATAATTAGGGAGAAAATTAAATTTAATTAAATTCGCATGTAAAGAGAAATATTATAATTAAACTCAAACTCTTAATATATTTATTCGTTAATTTTTTCTTGTGTATAACGGTATAAACAATATTTAGTTCACCAATTTTGGAAACAATTAATATTTTTATTTATTTACCAAATAATTAAAATGGTATTTGGCTGACATCATATTTTTATATGATGTGTGTTTATATTTTCATTTGGGTTAGGTGGTCAAATAAATGCTCTACTTTCTCTAATGTCACGTTATTATATATTGATTAATCTGCAATTACGGTTCCTGATCTACCTAATTGGGAAGATTCGTGACTAGCTAGCTACTTAGAAAAGATTCATGCCTTGATGAATTGGGAGTCATGCCTTCATGAATTGGCCTTTTCCCTGCCGAGAATCGAAGGTTTAGAATTCTAATTTTTATATAGTTGTGGAATATGTCCATTGCATCCAACTCCCTTCAGTCACTTTCTTGCTAATACCTACTTTTGAGAGTGCATGATCAATTATTGAATTAAAATATATCCATTGAAGTCTTAATGTGACATATAAGATAGGGACGTACTACCATCATTTATTAAAATCGTATATATATATATATGATGGCTAGCCTAGTCAATAAAGGATCAAATCTTCTGTGCCTATAATCTTATGTCAATCATGTTCCACGCGATCTCATCCACACAAATATATGAGACATGTGTGGATGAGATCGCGTGGAACATGATTGACATAAGATTATAGGCATAGAGGATCTCGTTCCAGTCAATAAGTAATAATTAAAAAATTGAACCAATTTAATTGATTCATTAGTAAAAATTTTAAATTGATTAATTTTAAATTTGGTTTATTTTAATAAATTTATCATTAAAAAATATAACTCAATTAATCAATTAATGAATTAAATCTGAATTCATATAAAATAACTAGTTTTCATAAATCATTTTCTTCAATTAAACTTTAACTTTTTTTTATGAGCGACGACATTCTTTTTCTTCAATTATATTTAAATTTTTTAAAGTTATTTAATTATTAACTTTATAATGGTCTAATTTTTAAACCTGAAATTTCTTATTTTATCGATTTATTAAGAAGATAAATAAGAATAATCCTTTCAACTTATTTAGTTATCTTCATATATCTCTTGATTTTAACACATCTTGAAGAGACGTAATTACTTGAAAAAAAAATTAATTTGGACTTTTGCGAGTGGCTTGGGTTTTAAAAAGGATCGCTTCTGTATCTCAAACTCCACTTGCTTGTCAATGGAGTCAGAAGGTTATCTTCTCCAATGTCCAATTAGTTAATGCCTGGTCATGGATCGCATGATAGCTATACTTGAATTCCTAAACAAAAATATTTCTTTTTGTGGTTGGTTTCCAGTAAGATGACAGTTTAGAAATGTTGGCATCAGTTTTATATGATTTAATTTAAACTTTTTAACATTCAAATTTAACTTATTTTGTATTATTGACTTGTTGATTCTCAAAAAAACAAAAACTTCCAATTAATACTTTAGATTCATTCCATTCAACAGTTTTAAGTGATAATATAAGAAAATTTGATCGGTTAAAAATATATTTTGAACCTCAACATTTACAACATAATACAGAAAAATTTGATTGTTCAAGTTAAGCCTTAACGTTTTCAAAACATTCAAACATAGGCTCTAAATGAATGGAAATTTTAATGACATGTCAATACTGATATGATATTATTTTTTATTTTTAATAGAAAATAAATCAATTATCACGTGACAAGTGAGACCTATTGTCTAAAACGTATAATAATGTGTTCTATTATCACATGACAAATAAGACCTATTTTGTGAAATGTATAACAATTAACTCCATTCTTATGTGACAGAGAGACTCACTTTATGATTATGTTTAATTTTTAAAAAACTGAATAGTTGATAGTAAGATCAAGTTTTCTATGTAGAAAATATATAAATAATATCATTTCAATATTAACATTACATTTAACTGAAGGAGAGTTAACCTCGTCACATTTTGCCATTCTTTAGAGTATAATGTTAATATTTTAAAAGTGTTAAAGATTCAATTTAAATACTTCAAAACGTTAGAGATCAAGTTGTATTATATTTTAATCGACAAACTTCAAAATAACTTTTGACTAAATTTAACCTAATAACTCAAACCAATTTAAGCATTATAAAAGTTGCATGACTTTCAATGATATAAAAATTAAAAAGAGGGTGAAAATAATTAATTTCCCTTTTTAAAATTAGGTAAAAATGCTATCTTTGACAAATTTAGTGAAGATAGATCACTCCAAGTAAGCTCAAATTAGGCAAACACTAGCTTACTATTCATACATGCATGTAGGAATATCAAAAGGTTGGGCAGAGCTAGGGTCTCAATTTCAGGCTATAGTAGTCTGTGACCTGACAGGTTAAGATAGGTCGGCTCGTAGTCCAGCCCATGGCTCGAGCTATGACCCACCGAGCTATCGGAGGGCTTGCTCGGCTTGACCCGTCATTTGTTTCGAAAGTAAGGGACGAGCCACGTGACCGAGCCAAAAGTAGGCCTGCCAGGCTGAATTTACCATCCCTACATGCATGATATTTTCTTACAATGAAAAACTACCAATCACTAAACTATCAAGTTGAAAAATTAATATCTTTTAAGTTTTAGATTGCGACTCGTTAGATGTGCAAAACTTTCAAGTGGTCGGTCCAATCAATATTCACATAAAAAGGTCGGCACCTTTTCTTACAAACAACTAGGTCGGAAAGCAGCTGCAACAAATCTTATTCTGAAGTTACCATTTAGGTAGACCTTGGTGGATAGTTTCTTGGTTGCATTGCATGCACTCAAAATAATTAAACTATTACACCTTAATGAATGATATAGGAAATATCATAAGTTAAAGATTTATGACTTTTTAATTTCTATTTTACCTAATGTACGTTTAGAAAATTATATCGATGATTAAAGTTTAAAGATTTAATAAGTATTAGATTGCTATAAAATTGATAAAGATTGAACAATATTAAAAGATTTGAAATAAGATTGAATAAAAAAATCTTTAGTTATTGAAAAATTGAAATTTAATTATAAAAAGTTTCCTAAATGAAAATAAAATGATTTATTCTGATTTATAAAATCTAGTAATTTTATGAAAACTAATTAATTTTTAATCACAGAGGTTATTGAAACAAGTCGAATTAAAAAATTAATTAGTTCGAAATTTTTGCAGTTGAATAAATTGGGCATCTTCGAAATTTTAATCGATATGTTTATTATTCCTTAAAAAGATTCATATGAGTCATTCTTTTTATTAGTTAAGAATAAGATTGCATATGATTGAGTCTTCATAGACTCCCCATATTAACAAGATTTTTACTAAATTATTATTATAGTTGATTATTCCTTAAAAAGAAAAAGATGAAGAAATTAACTATAATATTCATAGTTTAAGTAAATATTTTAACAAGTGCTCTCTCTCGAGTTGGAGTACCCTATTCTAGTTAAAGTGTTCCAAAACTGTGCCACTTAATCTGGTCCACATATTTATGTGGGCCCTACATAAACGTGTGGATGAGATTTAATGAAAAATGGTAGAAAGTATTAACCAAAACAGAGGATCTAATCCTCTCTATCTCTCTCTTTTTTAAAAAATATTTTAAAATTAAAACTATAAAATTAGATAATTAAAATTGAATAAATACCAAATATTAGAGGAAAAATCTAGCTTAATAAATTAATTTTAATATAATATTAGAAAAACTTAATGTTGAGATTATTCGTATTAAAGAAATGTTTTTCTTTCATAACTAATATTTCTTTTTCGTTTTACACTAAAGAATAATATTTATAGAAAATAATTATCATAAAAAATTCTAAGCCTTATTAATTATTAAATAATAGGACAATTTAATTAAAATTTTTGAATTAATTAAATATAATTTAAATAAAATAATTATTTTAATTGGTTAGAGTAAAATTTAAAAATTAAATTTGCAATTTTATCGTTATTTTTATAAATAAAGGAATTTTTAATTTTGTTAAATAATAAAGTCTTAAAGGATGTTTTGTCTTTTAGACTTTTAAGTTTTATCTTATAGTTTATTTTATTTTTTTACTATTTTTTTGCAAGTTCAGTTGTGGGCCCACAAGGATTTGACGGGTTACCGGAGGTGGAGACACTATATAAGCTGCGCTCCGTCAAAGGCCACTCAACTCAACATAGTATTTTCCCCGATTATGGAATCCAACGAACTTGAGTTAATCTCCATTTTCTCTAATCTTTGCTTTCAGGTAACTCCTAATTCCAGTTACTTTTGCTGTTGCACTCTCCTTGCTTGTCTAGAAAGTGATTTCCAAGTCTAGAGATTGTTCTTGAAGTTTTAGTTATGGTTTTGTCTTACGTTTTACTGGTTACGTGCATTTAGCTGACGGCTTCTTCCTCTTTGATTTTTCATCTTTTATGTAGTTTATTGACCAGGTGAGAGCAAGCCAAGTCTGAATGTAGCGCCTTGGCTTAGCTTCTTTTTTTGTTCAGTCTCGACGGTTGCAAGCTAAAGTAGGGCGATATTCGTTCAATAGCTTGTTATTTTTTAGACGCTGCTCATATCAAATCAAGAGATCGTTCACATGGACTTCCAAGTTCAATTTTATCGCTTTAAGTGCATTTTTGTGATAAATCAGTTGATTTAGCTTCTCACAAATAGTAGCATTGATGCTATTAGCTATGAGACTTTTGGTCCTGAATTCAGTGGGACCACCGAGGAAACGAAGAGCGGGTTTACTGATAAAACAAGCTGGGCGAGGTTCTTATCGGGGAAGCTAGAAATAAGTTTAGGGGTTTGGATAAATTTGTTGTTCTGCTAGAAATAGTAGTAGGGAATTTTTGTTGTTGTTAGTTGTTTTTTCCAATTAGTCAACGAATGGGAAGCAGTGCTTTGGGGGAATTGCTCCGAAGTCTTTGCAGTGACTCACACTGGATATATGCCGTGTTTTGGAAACTCAGGCATGAAAACTCCATGTAAGTTGTAATTTCTGAATCCCTATGTATTTGCTTAATGTGATGATATTGTAAATTTTTTGTTCAATTTTTTTATGGATTTTGCCTCCTGCCCCAACCTTGTGTTACTCTTATGATTTCTTTAATTTAGGACTTATTTATGGGGAATTTCATACGTAAGAGTTCTTAGTTTGGATACATAGAGTCCTTTTGTCTGATGTCTAAGCAAAATTCTATAGCCAAGGTATTGCAGTTTTACAGTTTTCTGTTGGATACTTGATGCTATGTCCTTTGATAGCTTAAATAAAGTAAATTTTTGTCTCTTTCTTTTTGTGTAGAACTAGAATCGCAGTTCTTGAACCAGTTTCTTTTCAGTATAAATCCCTTATTTTCTACTTGCTTACCTGTTTTCTTGTTAATATTTTTAGTCCTCAAGTCTTTGTCCATATCAACGATTTATCATGCAGTGTAACATTTGATCCATTACTTAATGACAGGGAATTAACTTGGGAAGATGGGTATTTTGATTATCCAAAACTAAGAGGACCTTTGGGAGGTGAAGATATTTATAGCAGTGGAATTGGTGGTATATTTTCTCTGCAGTTAGAAAATTCACCACTGTATTGTACCGCTGACGCATCTCCGTTTGGATTTGTGTTGGCTGACATGCAGCAGCTTGAGTACACTGTAGGAGAAGGGTATGATCAACTTGATCCATTTTGTAACAGATTGTGAGCTCTATTACCGAATATGTAAATGAAGTAATCTATTTAAAAAATAAGCCCGTCACAGTCTCCCTTTAATGTTAAAATCAGTGGAAGGACATATTTTAAGATCCCATTATATGCAAGTTATTGAGGGATGAAAATTGATTCTTGTCTTCCAAAAATTCTCAGGGTTGCTGGTAAAGTAGCATTAACTGGAAAGCATTGCTGGGTTTCCTTGAAAAATATTTTGAATGGAGAATTGCTTCCTGAGTTAGTTTCTGAGGTGAGATTTCTAATAGCAATAAATGATAAATATGGCTAGTACCTAAAAAATAACAAGCCATGCTTACAAATGACATTATTTCCATTTTCAGTGTCCAGAAGAGTGGTTGCCTCAGTTTGCAACAGGTATAAAGGTAACTAAAATATTGTGATATTTCCTCCTCTATATGCCGGCTTGTAAGATACTTCTGTGTGCATTAAAATACTTGTGCATGTTCCTGGGATGGGATTGTTGGTTCTTTTCAATTGTTTAAATCTTTTATAGGATATTTGTGATTTAATTTCTCAAGATTTTAGGATTATTCTTTAAATTGAATACAAACTTGTTGCTTGCAATACTTTGGGCAGACAATTTTGCTGGTACCTGTAGCTTCTCGAGGAGTACTTCAGCTTGGGTCCTTCAAAGAGGTGAGCATATTTCCTTAACTTCATGCAGTTGTGTGGTGACTTCTTGTTCTATTTGATAGGTCCCTATAATATTTCTAATTTTGTCCAACCATGCGGTTGATCTGTTGTCTTTGATGAAAATAATACAAGTCAAAATGAAGGATTTTAGGAAAGCCTTCATGTCTGAAAGACCAACCCAAATGTAATTCTGGGTTACTTTCCCCCTATTCTTGTGCATTTGCACTCCTGTGTCATACTTGTGTGCATGAGCTTTGTGCTTGCAGGGGACAGATTTAAACATTTTTTCGTTTCATTGTAAGTCTTAATTTAAGGCCTTCTCTTTGTTCTTTTTCTATGTTCAAGGTTGCTGAAGATATTGAAGTAGTGAATCATCTCAAAGATGTCATCAATGGCCTCATCCAAGTTGGGGATTATGGTCTGCCTTCGTGTCCGAAGAAGGATTTTGAAGCTCAGATTACATCTCCTCTTGCATTTTGTCCCATGACGAACTCAAATATAACACCTGCCTTTGCAAATAGGCCTGTGAAAGCAGAGGATTTGGATCATTTCAAGCTGAATAAAGAGAATTTTACTGCTGCAAGTCAAGTGAAGTCAATGCCGATGTTTAAAGACATGTTAATGTATTATGGAAAAGATCTTATGCAAGCTTTTGAATTTGAAAGCAAAAGTAAGATCGAGGATGCACCAGACGATCTTTCTGAAGTATCAACTTCTACTGAGTCATTAAATACGAGCCAACTAGAGATGGTAGAGAGCAAGCTGTTTGAACTCTCCTGTCTGGTGCAGGAATTAGAAGTGTATTCCCAGTTTACTGACTTTGATGTGGGGGTTTCTCAACAATCTGTTACTGGAACTACAGATTCTTATTCAGGTGGAGGTGTGTCAATGCAGTCATTTGAAGGTAGGGCTTCTGCTGATGTCGATCATGAAATTTTTGATGGTATCCTTAGCTTTCCAAAGGGTTGCGAGTTACATAAAGCACTTGGACCAGCTTTTGAGGGCCATACCAGTGATATTTTCTGGAACTCTTCCTGCTTACATGATGATAGTTACAGCAGCTCAACTCTGATATACAGCCAAGATCCAAGTGAAATAACTGACCGCTCATATTCCGCTAAAGGAGCTGGTCCTGAATATTTGTTGGACGCTGTTGTTTCTAAAGCTTATGATGATTCAGGTGATACTTCTGTTGATTGCTCTGAAAGTTTCAAGTCATCTGTGAGCTCACTGGGACGGTACAGTGCATCATCTGCATCACAAAGCCAATCTGAAATTAATGTTCTCATGATGAGCAATCAAGCTCCGTTGAGCCAAGATAGGTCAGAGCATGCTGCTGACGGAAGAAATATTAATCCTACTTCTGATGCTTTGAAGAGCATGATAAATATGATTTTTGTTAAGGATCAACAACAAAGGGAGAGCAAATACTTGCAGCCTCAGAAAGGACAAAAATCACCAAATATTAGCAAAAGGAGGGTGAAGCAAGGTGATAACCAAAGGGCTAGACCAAGAGATAGACAGCTGATACAGGATAGGGTAAAAGAACTCAGGGAACTTGTTCCTAATGGAGCAAAAGTAAGCGCTCTGCAGATATTTCTTTTTTCTGGAGCTTTAATAGGATTCTACTTAAGATTTGATATCTAATATGTCTGCAAGTGTCTTTTGTGAAATTGCAGTGTAGCATTGATGGACTACTAGACCAAACGGTCAAGCATATTTTGTATATGAGAAGTATAACTTCTCAAGCAGAGAAACTGAGGCACTGGGTGCAACAGGAGGTATGTAAAGTGAGTTCATACAGATTAATGTCTAGCAGTTTTTTCAGGAAAATTTAGGTATGGGAAATGAGTGGTTATGGAATGTAACAGGCTATAGTAGCAAATCTGAATTTTATTTTTCTTATGGAGCAGTAACAGTATTTTGAAGTTCATGTTTCTGTTGTAAAAAAGTGGTTCATAAATAAACTGATTGATTTTCATTTGCTTAACCAAAGTTCTTTTCATACTGTGTTCAATCATTAGCAAGCTCAACTTCCTTGTGAATACCTTGACAACAAAATAATTTGGCACTGAACTTCTTACAGGTGGCTTCACGCAAGAGTTGCAGATCAGCTGATTCCAAAAACTACTTTCATAATGGAAGAAGCTGGGCCTTTGAATTTGGAACAGAGCTCCAAGAATGCCCTATAGTTGTGGAAGACCTCGAGTATCCAGGACATATTCTTATTGAGGTTTGTCCTCCTAGTTTAAAAGTTCTCACTATTTCAATGTTTAGCAACTCAAAACCTCTGCTTTGACAGATGCTTTGCAACGATCAAATACTCTTCCTGGACATTGCTCAAGTGATCCGTGGACTGAATTTAACAATTTTGAAGGGTGTGATGGAAAACCGATCAAGTAATGCATGGGCACATTTTATAGTAGAGGTAATTGTATGCCATTAAACTCAATATTCTTTTACTGTGTCGAAAATGACCAACATTTCAATAACATCTGCATTTCTTGCAGGCCCCCAAAGGTTTCCATAGACTGGATATCTTCTGGCCACTGATGCAGCTTTTACAGCGAAAAAGAAAGCCCATATCGAGCAAGATATGAGGCATTCTACTGTGAAAAAACCATCCAGAGGAAGTGAATTCCACTGAATCAAAGACAGATTAGGTCAGAAATTAATTTGAATTGGAATTGCTGTATAAATAACAAGGAAACTTCTGTGTGGTTTAGTCCTGTAATGGATTCTAGCTCCTTAGTCCAGTGATTCCTTAATGCTTGTACATTATATACATTTAAGACGCATCACTCTCGGAAAGCAATGACCGTAGTAAAGAGTTATTATCTTCTCTATTCTGAGTTAGGGACCAACTATACAGCTATTATTTGCTATTTGGTGGCTGATTATTATTATTAAATAAAAATTTTTATTTTATTATTTATAATATTAATAGGTATGGATACTCAGAAAACTTGTTCTGTCAAATTATCTCCCCAAATGGTGTGCCATCAAGCCACATGCTGCATTCTGGGGTGTGAAGAATGTTGAAAGAATGGACTAATCTCACGTCCAAAAGAGATATAATGATGACGTAAGTTATGTACAAAATAAGATTATTAAGGTTTTGAGTTAAGATATGATGCCTTGATTGTATATAAGCTCATTTTAATCCTATCTAATTTTTCTTCGGGTCCCTCGAAACCTTTCAACGAATTGCTCTTTAAGAATCACAAAGTTCCTCCAATCCAATTTCAATTGTAGTTAACGAGTTAGATTCAGATTGATTAAACTTCGGTTCAATTTTGCGTTTAGAGAATCGACTCAAGATCAACCTCGAACAATTTAACTTGTCACTTTAATACTTTTCTAAAACAACGTAGTTTTAGATAATCAAAACAATGTTAAAATTAGATTTGATATGATAACATAATCCGACTTAATTTCAAGTTCGGACTTGAATTATAACTTGATATGTTGCCGTCCTTAATTTCTATTATTTAGATGAGAAGTCCCTGTCCTACAACTTTACTTAGGTTGGACCCTTCTTTGTGTAAGACATCAATGTTTGATTAAGAGCTCTTAATGACCTTAATCTACAATTTCTCTAGGGTCAAAATGATTGACATAGGAGCATCACATTGGATATCATTCAGCTTCGCTCTTTGTCCTAAAACAATATACCAATTTATTATATCACATTTACATATTAAATTGAATTATTAAATTTTATCTAAAGCGTTACTTGAATTATTATTTATTAAATTATTTCATTTTAATTATTGTAAAAAATTGAATGTGTTCTGTCCTACATGCCTCTTTAAAATATGACAGCACTCATGTAGATGAAATTTTAAGTGGAAAGTCAACAATTAGATGCATCATAACGAGATAATGAGTATCACTGATAAGATCTTATCTTGACTAATTATTTGATATTATTTCTTTTGTTTTGAATTTATTTTTGTGCTTAAATGTTAAAATTAATGTTTGTTTTGTTTTAAGAGATACAAAGTAGAGATTGCATCAAATTGGGACTCTTTCGATAATAATGACAAATTTTGGGTAACATGAAGAGCTTGATGCAGTGGATAAGGTTGATAACTTGAAGAGTTGGAGTTTAACTGAGAAACTTCTTCTTTTTCCTATCATGTAAGAGTTTGATTTTGAATTTGTTTTAGATAGACATCTTTACAAGTTAGAGTTAGATTATGATTATATTAGAAAACCTTTTAAAAGGGATGTTTCTCACAACAGAAAGAGGTTCTCTTTTCTTACATTTTTAGTAGTTCTTAGTCTTTCTTCTATCTTTGTTATTAGAGCAAAAGCCACGTGTAGCTAAACTCAATCATTCTGATTCAAGGGGATTCAAAATTTTAATTGTAACCTTGTGAGCTTTTGTGTTTCAAGCTTTTCATCACGTTTTAATTCAAGTATTTCTTGTTTCGAGTTCTCATATTTTATGAATGATTGATATTCGATTAATCTGACAATTAAATTTAATGTTGATTCTATCGCTATCTAGGAATTCAGTGATCTGTAATTGTAATGGAGGATTGGTACAAGTAGCAAACAGGTAATTTATGAATTTCCATATTTAACTTATGATAAACAAGAAAACTAAATTGAATAGTTGCAGCTATCTCGATTATTTAA
>JAOSBN010000004.1:38357504-38367818 GCA_027563595.1 Erythroxylum suave | reverse complement strand
AAAATTATATGCATAACTCTCTATAATTCCCTATAATCTGTTTTAATTTATAAATTATTTAAATATTTATTTTTATAAATTATATTATAATAAATAATAAAAACGTGATGTTTCTTTAACCATTCTTATTATTTTAATTGTTTTCGAATATGATAAGTGCTAATTTTATATTCGTTTTTATTATTCACCTTTATATTATTATTAAAAATTATTATGGTTATTAAATTATTCTTATTAATTTAATTGTTTCAAATGGGCTTCATTCATTAAATCTCTACTTACTATTATTATTATTATCAATAAATTAATTTTTTATTAATGATATTAAATACTAAGATTAAATCTCTGATTATTATAAAATTTGTTCTTGATAATAATAAGGAAAAAATATGCTTATTTTTCCTAATTCCTTATAATTAGATTTTATTTATAAATTATTTGAAGAATTATTATAATAAATTATCTAATAACAAATAATAAAAACGTTAAGTTTCTTAAATTATTCTTATTATTTTAATTGTTTCCAAATATGATAAGTGTATATTCCTTGTTATTATTAACCATTTTGTTATTGTTAAAAATAATTACTTTTGTTATGAATGCCCATAGCCTTCTTTAAGGCGGCTGTGGCTAGGCAATGACTTAAAAACGGTGCCTGTGGGACCAATGTACTCTTTCTCAAATTTGTTCATAAAACGGCACCGTTTCCTTATTAGACAGAGTAAGGTAGGGAAAAGTTAGACAGAAGATCTGAACTCAGCACAGCCAGCTTCCACTCACTCACCCAAGCTCCATCCACTCACGCAAACCTCAAAAGAAGATAGCACTTGGCCAAGGCTTTTCAATCCCAGTAGTTACGTTTTTGCTGGGATTTAATTTATATTTATTCCTTATTTATTTTAATTTTTTTGGATTTACTTAATGCAATTATATATTATGATTGTGATTTGTGTTGCATTGACGGATATGTATGAGTAAGTTTGTTTTTGGTTAAGCTTAGGATTGATATTGGATTTGGACAATTTTTGTGGTGTTGGTTTTTACTTGATTGAATGTATTTTTAGTCCTAATTTAGCTTGATCACCTAGATTAAGGCCTTAGATGATTGAATGCCATAACCAATGGAATTTAATTTGTCGGAAAATTAATCAAGCGACATACTTGAGACTAAAGTGTAGACCAACCTTAGGATCTTGTGTGAGGATACTAGGAACGAACTTAGTTTTAGGCTTCTTGTATTGAATGCCTTTTATTCCGAATTATTTATGAACCAAACGGGTGACTCGGATTTAGAAGAGAAGGGAATCCCCATGAATGTTGGGTTCGACTTGCTTAAGTGAAGTAATTCCTAGATCAATCCATCGTTACAATTTTTAGTGTCCAATCCAATTAAAATCTAATACCTTAACTGATTTCTATCATTTAATTAAATCTAGTTGTTTTAATTCATACCTTGCATTTTTCATATTTCCTTGATTTGCTTACTTTAATTTATTTTATTTTCAAATCAATCAATTCTTGATCGTCCGAGTAATTTTTCATCGTTTAATTTAATTGTCTTGCATGTTGGAATTCCCTTGGGTACGATATCCGATTCTTATCGTTTTATATTACTTGTTGACGACGTGTGCTTGCCTCTAGTTGGTCTATATAGTATTTAATTTATATTGTTTTGTTTAGACCGCAACAAGTTTTTGGAATAATTTTTAGGCTCCAGCTTTTGAAGTTGAATGATTTTCGTGAAATACAAAGTGGAAGCTTGGCTGTCCGTGTGTGAGCTAGAGAGTGGACCCTCTTCTTTTTTATGCCAGCTGTGTTGTTGAAGTATGAATGATGTGTTAGTGGAGTGAAAGGTTGGAGCTGGATGGGGTTTTGCATGTGAGAAGAATGGAGTGGGGCGTTGTGAAGGTATAGAGAGTGAAATAGAGTGTGGGGCTGATGTGTGGGTTTGTGTGTGGAGTATGGGAGCTTGCATTGATGGAAGTGAAGGCTGTGCTGGTGGGGGCTGATGTGTGGTTCTTTGGTGGACGGGAGTAGCTGGCTACGTGCTTAAGGGAAAATTCAAGGCTTGCATTGGTTGGAGCTGGTTGTTTTTTACGTGAGTGAAAACTTTTGCATGGGGGCATGGTTTTAACGTTTTTTGTGTGTAGGTTTCGTGAATTGTGGAGGCTGCTGTGTTAGTGAAGTGGAGAGGAATCAAGAGTGTGGTATGAATTTCATAAAAATCATTCAACCTTCAAAAGCTGGAGCCTAAAGATTATTCATGCAAGCCTCTCCAAAAATCACAGCTGCCACTCCTCCCATTGAAGCAAGAACTCTTCATCAACTCTCCATCGCACAACACCCACATAGAATAACACCGTAACATCACTCCACCAGCCTTCAACAGAACAAAGCCTTCATGCCACACTCTTGATTCCTCTCAACTTTACTAACACAACAACCTCCACAATTCATGAAACCTACACACAAAAAATGCTGAAACCACGCCCCCATGCAGAAGTTTTCACTCACGCAAAAAACAACCAGCTCTAACCAACGCAAACCTTGAATTTCTCTCCAACCCCCCACAACAGCCGTAGCCTCCATTCACTAAGCTGCTTCCACCAAGTCACTCCCATCCACTAGACATCCACGTAACTTCATCAACATGACTGAAAATTTATATGCTTGTTGATTTTTCCTTAGATTTATTTGTTATTCCTTTGGATTATTGGAAATTGCCTAGGTATAAATTCTCCTTTAGAAAAAGGGAGTTTTTGCTAGAAAATTGAAAGAAATTTTGACTAGGATTTTCTTGTGAGTTGGGAGACCCAAGAAACTTAGGATGTGAAAATTGTCAACCTTAATATTGAATTAGTTATTCTCCACGAATGAAATATCCTAACCTTGTAGGTGAATTTTTAAGAGTAATTAATCCCCTTTTTCCAAAGATGAATTAATCTATCCATTCTAGATGTTACTTAGTAATCCCTTACTTAAGTTCTTCTTAGAGTTTCTTAAGTCCCAAACTTTTAATTTTCACCTCCTAAGTTTCTTGGGTCTCCCAACTCACAAGAAAATCCTAGTTGAAATCTCTTTCAATCTTCTAGTAAAAACTTCCTTTTGCCAAAGGCGAAGATGTGTGGTTCTTTGGTGGATGGGAGTAGTTGGCTGCGTGCTTAAGGGAATGGATTATGGGGGCTATTTTCCTGGAGTGGAGAATGAGCTGTGTATGGGCTGAAATAATTAAAAGGTGGGGGTTTATGTTGATCATTGGCTGGTTGGAATGGATTTTTCAAGGTCAATTTTGATAGTGCACAAAAACTAAACTGTGACGATTTAGGAGCTCAAATTTTATTAGTATCTTCGTCTTTGAGTTAGCTTCAATATGAGACGTGAATCACGGGATTTCACAATCTGAGTCAAAAGTTATGATCGAAATTTTTATGGACTGTTGAAATCGACCTTGAAAAATCCATTCCAACCAATCAAGGATCAACATCAGCCCCCATCTTTTAATTATTTCAGCCCATACACAACTCATTCTCCACTCCAGGAAAACAGCCCCCATAATCCATTCCCTTAAGCACGCAGTTAGCTACTCCTATCCACCAAAGAACCACAAATCAGCCCCCACCAGCACAGCCTTTACTTCCATCAATGCAAGCTCCCATACTCCACAGTAAATATATGAGTGGAAGTAGTTATTTCTTGTTGTTTACTGATCACTATAGTTGCATGAGTTGAGTTTATTTTTTGGAAAGGAAGTCATAAACTTTTGACAAATTCTAAAAATTTAAGGCCATAGTGGAAAAGCAAAGTGGCCACTATATCAAATTTCTTCACACAAACAGAGGTAGAGAGTTCGTGTCTAACGAATTCAATATATTTTGTGAAGAAAAGGCATCCATAGGGAGTTAACAACTCCTTACACTCCAGAACAAAATGATATTGTCGAGCGAAAGAATATAACCGTTGTGGAGATGACATGAACCATGTTACAAGCAAATGGACTCTCAAACCAATTTTATGCAGAAGTTGTGGCAACATCTGTCTATTTGCTAAATCTCTCATCAAAAAGGGTTTTCATGAACTAAACTCCATATGAAGCATGGTGCGGTAAAAGACCATCTGTAAGTCATTTAAGAGTTTTTGGATGTATTGCTTATACTTTGGTAAATTCTCAAGTTCTTCAAAAACTTGATGAAAAATATGAAAATTGCATTTTTATTGGTTATTCTACCCATCCCAAAGCATATTTTGTTGTATAACTCTCTTAGTGGCAAGGTAACAATTAAAAGGGACGTCGTATTTGATGAAAATCCAAGCTAGGATTGGGTGAAAAACAAGTGCAACAAGATATTCCTATGCCATTTGAAATCTTTTAAGACGAAAGACAAGAACCAACCCCCATAAGTTCACCCTCTGGTTCTTCTACGAAGACAACAAGCTCATCAACTTCAACAATATCAAAAAAAATCTTCAGATGTGGAGGAAGAGTCTTTAGATGAGCCAATTTCACTCAGAAGATTAATAAAGGCCAGAAAGGTGCATCCCAAGTATACTAATGACATTTATTCATCTTGTCAATTTGCTCTTATAATTTCACATCCTTTATACTATAATGAAGTAGCTAAAAAAGAAGGATGACAGAAAGCAATGGTTGAGGAGACAACAACTATACAAAAGAATGAAACATTGGATATGGTTGACTTACTAGAAGGCAAAAATGCAACTGGCCTGAAGTTGATTTTCAAGATAAAGTATGCTTTAGATGGAAGCATACAAAAGCACAAAGCTCACCTTGTGGAAAAGGATTATATGTAGCAATATGACATTGATTTTGAAGAAACTTTCTCTCCAGTAGCTCAATTTGAAACAGTAAGAATTGTTCTAGCATTGGTTACACAGATCCAATGGCTTGTCTACTAATTTGATGTGAAGTCTACATTTCTTAATAGAGATTTGCAAGAAGAGGTCTATGTGATGCAGCTTGAAGAAGGCATTGTCTAGATTAAAATAAGCTTCACAAGCTTGGTATGGGAAGCTCGATGGGTACTTCTAGAAAAAGGGATACATGAAAAGTGAGAACGAGTGAACCTTATATGTGAAAAGGGAGGTAAAATTGATTTCGTCATTGTTGGTCTTCATGTTGATAATATCATTTACACTAATTCTTCTCCTTTTCTAATGGATTAATTTATATCTCAAATGATGAACAAATTTGAGATGCTAGACATGAGTTTATTACATGATTTCTTTGCCCTTTGAAGTCCATCAAGGTGAAGATGAAATTTTTGTCTCATAAGGAAAAATGCTAAGGACCTTCTGAATAAATTTGGCATGCTTTATCTCTTCTTCTCAGCACTTTCGTGTTTCCATTTAGCCAACAAACTGATAGAATTTAATGTAAATGCTATTGATAATTTGAGGGAAATCTACTAAATATAAAAAGAAAAATCAAATGCTTTGACTTTCCACTGAAGCATTGTATTGTTCCAATTGCAATCTGTGATATCTTGGATCACTTGGCTTTGTGATGAATATTCAGTAGACTATAACAAACTAGAAATTTAGATGAAACCATAGGAAACTAATTACATAATCATTTGATAGTTCTTGATAATCAATATTATAAAATAAAGAAAAATTTATTTAGTTAAGATAATATTTTTTAAAACCATATAGTGATATCATCGGACTCCAGAGGCTACGACCCTGTGCCCACTTACTAAACTGTAACTAGCTCTTGATTAGGGTTTTGAGAAACAAGTGCATTAAGCTCATGATCAGCTTCAAACTTGGACATGTCTTTCTCTCTCAGGTGGATCCAAGCCTCTATGCCATCTCCTTTCTTGGTGACCAAGAACGTGACTACGTTATGGAATGGCCATCGAGCTGAACCTACCCACACTGGCTTCCCCCACCCAAAGTCTACTTCGTACACTTGAAACCTGCACCAACTCGTAAAGTTAAGGCAAACTGCTTCTCCCTTGATATATCTGTCAGCCATATCAAGCATCGTCTTGAGGTGCTCATCGCCACTCAGCTTCTTCACGTAGTCCTCGTCCACATTTCTTATTGCTTTTCTCATCTTTTTTGTAGTTACAACGCAGGCCTCGTTTTCATCATCCATGTTAGGTATTTCTACTCTTTGTTGGACAAAAATGTTGCCAAAATACTGCTGCGAGGAGGGCGGGCTGATTTTTGGACGCAAGTTTACTGCATGACCCATCATGTAGATGTTAGGGGCATCTCCTGTGATCTCAGTTGCGGCCTTGAACCTGCTCCATATGAAAGTTGATAGTGCTTCAACTCTCGTCGGACGATGAATCTGGTGCCCAATGTTGTCTTTTTCAGTGTACTTTTCTCTAAGAGATGCTATGCTGGAAGCCTCGAACACAAACCTCTTGGTGATAATGTCATCTTTAACAACTTGAGGGTAAAACCCATCAAGATTTATGGGTGGAAAGTGTGTAGCTGAATCGAAAGAAGGGACGATTGGGTTGCTTCCTCCTCGAGAAATGGCAGCCCAGGTGTTTAAGAACATAAACGACGACGTGGCATCTCCAAGTTTGTGAGACAAGCCAAGCCCAATTGACATCGCACCACACTCAAAGTAGGTCACCTGGAAAAAAGCCAATGAGTCAACATTGGTATCGTCGATTTCAAATGGCAACAGCTTGTTGATCTCGTTGCAGTTTGGATTCCGAATAAAATCCAAGATATTGCAGTTAGCTTTAGCTTCCACGAAGTGAACGCCCATGTCATCGCACTCCACATGCGTATTCCCTACGAGTCTTCCTGCGAGAGGGTAAAACAGAGCCAAAGCCTCTGACAAAGATCTCTTAACTCTCTCACACTTCTCATGGTTGTCAACTTTGGAATCCTCATCGGAATAGAAGAAGACCCAAGGCACATAAACAGGGATCATAATTTGATCCAAAAAGGAGAGTTGATAATGGTGACGATGAGGGGGGGTTGGAGAAGATGGTTTGACGATGTTTTGAGAGATCAAATCTACTTCAAGCTTCATTTTCCTTGTAGCTTTGTGGTTTTCTGACAGATGAGAACAAACTTACTGCGCATATATACAATTATATACATGCGCTCTGGCCTCTAGCTATATGATAAGATACAAGTGATCGTTGCATGGAGTAGTAAACAATGTTCAAGCTTTGCATGTGAAATGGATATTTACGTGTTCGTGGGTATTTACGTGTTCTGATGATGTTTTCAGTTTTTCTTTGCTCTGTTCGATTTTGGGTCAAGAATAGTCGAAACTCGGACAAAAACCTAGTCATGCTTTATTTGACTAATGAAAAGAAATTTTCATGGAGTATCTATGTAAGAAGGAAATTGGTAGCTGCTCAATTTAGACCTTTTAGTTTTCTTAGACCGTGTTTGAGTGTTACATAAGACAAGGATGTCAATGTCAACGAACGTGGGAATGATGAAGATTTCTTGTGATAGTTGTCTTCAAACTTACTTATTTTTCAAGTTTCATTACATAACTTAAATAATTGATCTAGTGTTCCGTGACATACTATTCAATAAAAAAAAACATATCAATTCCTGTAACAATGAATTCTTATAATAATGAAAGAATTGATAGATGCATGATTTCAATTGATAGCATTAAGTTCTGCCGAATCCACGGACTTAGACATTGACTCTATCACTTTAATGACATCTTATAGAAACTCAAGTTTAGTATCAACAATCATAACAAAAGATGGAGCTTGATTGTATTTCAAGATATTGAATTTATATATAGTTGATTTTGAAAATTAATAAAGAAGTTGAGATATCTTGTATAATATATACAAGTAACAAGGAATTTAGTTTATTAAAAGATAGCTTATAAATTGTAAGATATCTTTTTCTAGAAGTGAAAGAATACAATCATTATTTATATAATTTACAATAGGTCTCCAAGGAAAAGAAAAATTGAATTTCAAAATTTCAAACACTTCTTCAGGCAATGTTTTAAATTTAATATTTGAAATTGAGAAAAATTATTATTAATTCTTTATTAAAGAAGATGTGGGAAATTTTAGTTAAATTTTATTAACATAAAAAAGAAGAAATTATTAAAGTGTATTCAATTTATTTATATAAAATTTTAATATGTGGATTCGAAAGAATCATATTCATAATTACCTTGTAATGCCTAAAATTCATGTTTCTTTTGTAATATTTTTCATATTAATTGTGGTTGTTATTTATATGTGAAATAAGTGAAAATAATATTAAGAAAAATAAATAAATTGTTGTTATTTTAAATTTATTTCATTATAATTTTTTGAGACAAGGTTGGTTTAAATTATATAGTACAATATTGAAGGCTTATTTAGCAATTTTTAAAAAAATTTAGAGATTATTTTATAAATTTAGAAAATTATCCGAAATGGTTCCCGGTATTGATCGATACCTGTACAATATCGTATCAGAATTTTATTTGGTACTAGATCCGGTAGGGTATTTGTAACATTGGATAGTTGTCTTCAAAATAATTCAATACTAGCAAATTAACTAATAATGTTCCATTCCATCTAGTTTAATTTAATAATGGGAACATCCTCCCGTGCACAATAAGCAATTTTTCATAAGTTTAATTTAATGATAATGAACCTTAATTGTAATGCAAATAATATGTCATTAGCACTTAGATTTTTAAGATTTGAACCCAAGAATCTAGTTGAGAATCCTCAGCTTATGCTAATTAGACAATCTCCTAAGAAATATTTTCAATATAATATTATTGGTTATATTAGAAATTATCATTCGTATCCAACATCACCAATAATACAAAACTATATTGCATAATTATGTTGCTCCCTGTTTTATATTGTAGAAGTTACCTTTCATTAGACCACGCCGATGACTTTCTGCTCAATACGTTGACTGCGATGTGATACTCGTTAAAGAAATGTGATATCCTAAATATATTCTAATTATTATTTCTAATTTAAAATTTAAAAAATAATGTCTACTAAAACTTTTGGTTTATATATTTGTTTGCAGTGTAGAATTTTCATTTAATTGTTTTTATATTATTAGTTTTAGGTTTTCTAACTAATTACCTTTGTGGATTTATAAAGTATCTACGCATAATTGAGTAGTGGTCTTAATTAACATGTGCGGTTTAAACTTAGCAAAAACGTAGTTAAAAAATTTTAAAAGAAGAAAAAGACGATATCATTTTGTGGGAAAGGGACCATTTTTTAATGCACGTTGCTCAAGTTGAATGGTATTATTTTTATATATAGCTGTTATAGCTAGTTGATTGCATCCTTTTCAATTATATTAATTTATTTCAAAATCTCATAATTCAAAACAAAAAAGATAAATATAATTAGAATGTCTTCTAACTAGTCAAACTCGAGATTTGTATAAAGTTACTTGATACAAATGCCGTCATTTATAGTTAGAAATTGTCATTCGTATCTGTAAATTCGAAAGGATGTACTTGAGGTTTGATGAATTCACGACGAGAAACAAGTATTCTACTAGTACATACGATAGCTGCGCCTATTTTAAGTGGATACAATTTATCAAAAATCCTATTTCTCGTGAGAAGACAAAGCACATTTTGTATTACGTTGCAGTTCATCAAAGGCAAATCCTGATGATATAATCACGAAGAGGGCGACAAATGTGAAGTTCAGCACTCGTAGGAACTTGATAAAAATGTCAGGGTTGATAGTGATCATGGCGATGGTATTTCTTCATTTCAAGGTCGAGATTTACGGAGTAGGATCTCATCCATCTAATAAATATTAATAGACGTGTTTAGTAAAATCTAAGAAAGATTTTACATCTGTATTGTTATTAAAGTTGTGAAATCGAAATAAAATTTTCAGTGAACAACCTTCGACCAACTTCTTGTCGCTATGATTAATTGATTATTGGAAATTTGTTAACTCATTAATGATGTATATTGAGTTTTTTTTGAGAATTTATAAAATTATAGTTAAAACTATAGCCACACTGCAATGAGTTCAAGGCATTAAGCCTACTATTATATTACGATATGATTAAAAAACTCTCTAAATAAGACAACTTAACGATCTTAGCTAGGGAAAACCCCCAAGTATTTGGGGTTTTGCTTTCTCTTCCTTTCTGATTTTATTTTTGTAGTTTGGATTGCACATAAAATCTCTTGTGATATTTGGAATTTGGGTTGCAGCTAATGGAGAATTGCAATCTTCTGCTTGTTCTTCAGTCTGAGAGATGATATCCTTTGTGCCCTGTGTTAAGTCATTTAATTTGCACTTATTTTGCACTTAATTATTGTTCATGTGTTGAAATTAGTATCCGAAATTAATG
>JAOSBN010000004.1:38342120-38357404 GCA_027563595.1 Erythroxylum suave | reverse complement strand
AATAGTAGAGAGTAATAAGGGCATTATTGTCATAAATCAACCAGCTATCTTGAAAAGTTGGGGTAAAGTAGCTTGTTAAAAATTAGCTGGTTGGGTTGAATCAGCCAACCCAACCAGCTATAACCCAACCAGCTATTAACCAAACACATAAATAGCTGATTGATATGGGTCAAACAGCCAACTTAAGTCAAACAGCCAAAAAATAGCTGAAAAGCTGTTATCCAAACACGGCCGAAGCCTATCTAGCATATCATCAAGTCTTGGAATAGGGAACCGATACTTAATAGTGATTTTGTTGACGGCTCTTGAATCAATTACCATCCTCCATTTTCCATTCTTTTTAGGAATAACAAAGGTGGGAACAACACATGGTGAAGTACTCTCTCTAATGAAACCTCCCTTTAAAAACTCATCAACTTGCTTTTGCAACTCATCATTTTCTTTTGGGCTCATTCTATAGGAATGTTTATGGGGAATTGTGCCTCCAGAAATGAAGTTTATTTCATGTTGAATAGTTCTAAGAGGGGGTAGGCCATTTGGTAGTGATTTAGGGAAAACTTGAACAGACTTATCAACTAAAGATTGTATCTCACTTGGAATTGGATGGTTCAGCTTAGGCTCACCATCAATGTCCATGGGAATGTAATTGGGCAGCTCCTCCATGATTGAACCATTCTCCTCATTTAAAAGCAAACTAAGTGTGCCTACTTCTCTTTTCTTTCTCCTCTTCTCAGGTAGCAAAGGTTTGAGCAGAATTTTTTTACCTCCATAAAACAATGTATAAGTATTTGCTCTCCCTTAGTGATGCACATCTTTGTCAAACAACCACAGCCTTCCAAGTAGCAAATGGAAAACCGTTATGGGAATTATGTGACACCAAACTTCATCTTCATATTGACCTATAGCAAATGGAACTAGACATCTTCTTGTGACTCTAATTTCATGCTTTGAATCTAACAAAGTCAACTTGTAAGGAGAATGAAGTGGCTCAATTTTAAGGTCCAATTGTTTAACCATCTCACTAGATTCAACATTCTCACACGCTCCACTATCTATTACAACTTCACACAATTTGTTTTTTGTCGTACACCTAGAATGAATCAAAGATTTTCTTCTCTAATCTTTTTCACTTTTCGCACAATTTAAAACTCTCAACAACATAAGCATCTCTCCATCTAGTAAATTTGCATCACAAACAAGTGCATTATCATCATCATACAAATCTGACCATGAGCCATCATCAATATCATGAACATGCAATAAATTATTTTTAAGCTCATTTTCAATCTCCTCAATTTCTTAGATAGTCAGAACTTTTCTGGTCGGACATTTGGATTGGAAATGATCGTGTCCTTGACATTTGAAACATTTAAGGTGGGTTTTGGACACACTTTTTGCTGGAAGGGCATATTGGGTGTTTCTTTGTGTGAAAGAGGTATTTGGAGAGTTTGCAGATGGCTTTGGAGGTGGTGTAAGGTTCGGTTTGTATGGGGTAGGGGTGGATGCACTTGCATGTGGGCTTGGTTTGGACGGTGGAGTGTAGTTTGATAGGGTTAAAGCATATAAAGGCAAGAATTTTTTTTGTCAAGTATGTTTGAGGCTAGTTCCACTTCTTAAAGCTAGTTTTTTCAACTCAAAGAAAGATTCATAGGAATAGAATTTTACCATGTCTTGTATGAAAATTCTCAGCCCTTTGAGGAATCTTCCCATGATCATCTGTTCGGTTTCTTCAAGCTCACACTTCATCAAAAACTCTTCAAACTCTATAGTATATTGCTCCACTGTTTTCGAATCTTGTGTAAGGCTCAACAGTTGTTTAATCAATTTCTGCCTATAGTGTGGAGGCAAAAATACAACATCCATCTCTTCTTTCATTCTATGCCATTCATTGACTTGAGGTCTTCCTTCTTTCACTTTTCTTTTTTGTAAATTCTCCCACCATAGGGCTGTATACCCCTTCAATCTCATGGAAACCAATTCCAATTTCTTCTCTTCGTTCACTTCTCTTAATTCAAAGGCTCTTTCAATTGCATAAACCCATTCAAGATAAGCATCAACATTTATCTTACCATGAAATTCCAGCAATTCAACTTTGTGATTGAAGAACTTCGCTTTCCTCTCTTGTTGCCGAATTGGTGTTTATGGGAGGTTCCTCACAACTTTCCTTCCTATGCCATGGTATTGCCCTCTTCCTCTTCCTCTTCCTCTTGGTAGTTCTCCACGGGCTATAACAAAGGACCTTTCGTCTTCTTCATCTTCAACATGTTCTTGTGGATTCTCCATAGACCTAGAGACTAATGGAGAGTTGTGAACAAGGGCTTCTAAGACTTCATTCTTTGTCTTAAGATTCTCCATTTCTAGGTGTATAGTCTCAAACATGACTGCAAGCTCTTGATCATTAGACATGATAGTTTTGTGTTTTAATGGTGCTTTGGAATGGTCAGTCATGCAACAGAAATTTGAAAGGAATCAAGCTTTAATAACCTTGGCGCTGATACCAGTATGATGGAGTCTGGTGGTGTAAAGTGGCTGGAAATGGTGGGTATGGTGTTTAGGGTTGATGATTGAAGCTTTGTAAAATCTGGAATTTCCCGAATACAAACAAATAGGCAGATTGTAAGGCAAATTCTGGATAAACAGATTGGAATTTGAAGATGATTCTTAAGGTAATATTGTAAAGCAGGATGTAGGCTACAACTTTAATGAAGGAAGTTTTTCAATTGGATCAATGTTTTAAAAGTTATGGTTGATTTAGATTGACTGTATCTGGAAAGGTGTGGCAACGGGATTGAATAATAAAATGGATGAGAAGGATGAGTGTTTTTGGAAACAAACAAAAACCTATTAGTTTTTGGAAACTAACAAAATCCAAGGAAAGATAATAAATTGCAAAAGCAAATTGTCTCTTAAGTTTTTATTCATAAATTGTGTGTGTCTTAGAGAGATTACAAATGCATATATAAGGAAATGTAAGGCAAACTAAGGATCTTGAAGGATAACCACAAATTCGGTTTCTCATTAGCCCATAATACTAACATTAAACATCATAAATAAGGAAATAAAACCTCCATAACTACTATCATAAAAGCAGGAAATAAAAGGTCTCTTAAAGGAAAATAGATCAATGCATAAAAGAAAAGTAAATGAGCAACTAAAGGCTCTTATTCTTCTCATCACTTTGACAGGGCTTGAGATGCCTTTTGGGCTACAAAATCATGTCAACCATGCCTTCTTCATCACTACTTGTTGAATTGAGGCCCATATTAGTAACATATTCTAATGCTTAGCTTGATGGACCTCCATCACCTACCTTTGGATCTACCCTTCTCAAAATCTCTATTTTCATATCTACCCCGTACAAATAGTTACTCTACCTAACTTCCACTTGTCTCCCTAGTGATATCCCTATCAATCTGCTCTTTTGACTTTAATGTAGACTTAACATTATTATATGAGATTAACTCTTTCCCACAAATCATAGTATCATGAAAATATTTAAACGACTAGGGAAGGGAACATAACAGTAATATGGCTTGATCTTCATCCTCAATAATCACATCTACATTCTTCAAATCCAAAATAAGAGATCCAAATTTATCCAGAAGTGAAAGAATAGATATACCTTCTGTCATCCTCAACATGTACAACTTTTGTTTCAGATAAAGCTAATTTTCCACCATCTTCTTCATGTACATGGCTTTCAACTTCTCCCACATACCTTTGGCTGTAATTTCACCAGCAAATTCTTGCAAAACCCCATCGAAGAGATTCAATATGATGGCTGATCTAACCTATTTAATTTGTATAATAAACAAATCATAGTTAACGAACAAAAACAGTAGGAGCCTGTCAGATGATAAAGCACTTTAAACAATAGGAGCCTGTTAAGCGATAAGAGTCTTTTGTAAGATTGAATCCTGCTTAAACGAAATGAGCCTACTAAATGATAACTCTTGTTAAAACAATTTAAAATAAAAGGCGTCTGTTAAAATTGAAAGGAATCTCTTATAAATTGAAAACGAAAGGAGCCTCTTCCTAAAAAGATCACACACATAATATAATGTGAAAATTTGAAAGTTAAAGAAAGAAAGAAGAAGGAAGCAGTCGATTTATACTGGTTTAGCTTACAACCCAAGCCTACATCCAGTCCACAAGAATCAACTTGAGTATTTCACTATAAGAATCTGAATATTAAATTTGACAAGCCTCTCCAAGCTCATAAGTACATATTTTTCAAAATTCTCCAACCTTTCACACTCAAAGTGTATAACAAGCTTCTAAAAGCTCACAAAAAAATAAAAAATAAAATCAAAAGTAAGTTCTCAAATAATAACTTCTCTTTAGATAGAGTAATTTCACTTTTTAAGACACAATAAGAATAATATGACTCTCAAGAAGTTGTATGCTGCTCAAATGTTTAGAAAGTCTTTGTATGCTCCTTGCTTCACAAGTGTTGTTGCTCTTCTTTAAATAGTTAATTTCTTCAACTAGTCGTTGCTTCATCTTAATTTTGAGTTGACTTTGGATTTTCAATATTGTCTCTACTGGAACAAAAGTTTCTGGAGCTAATTGTTCGAAAACGTAAGATCCTCCTAAATGTTAATAAGAAAAGTTTATTAAAAAGGTTCTTGCAAAAAAAAAAGTAATTTTTTATGATTTTATTTCCTTTTAAAAAGAAATACAATTATCTAAATAATAAAATAAATCTAATTTGAATTTTGAAATATTATAGTTATCATTAAAATCATTAAATATTAACCTTGAGCCAACAATAATTTCTGTAAATTTCAGAAAAGTTTAAATCATTCTTGTTCACTTCTTTCATTCTTCTTAGACCTTCCTTTTCTTTTTTACAATATCTAAATATAATCTTCTCACTAGAATTTTTGGATATCTCTTTTTAACATATTCGAACTACCGCATGTATGTTGTGTGTTGATAATGATGAATGTATGGTGTATGATAAGAAGAGCATGCACTTACTCCACTCTTGTAAATGTATGGTGTGTGATAAGAATGAATGTATAGTGTCTGATAACAATACGCAAAGACTGTACAAGTTCTTGCTTATATAGACGCTGGTAAGAAAAGCAGGGGACCTGATTTTTTATTATATTTTTGTGTTCTTTGTTATTTGTATGGCCGTATTAAATATTGCGAAACATCAAAAGGTTATTTCCCTTAAATAATACAATGAGCTATATGTTGAAAAGCAGCTACTAATATATAACACATATAGTGTGTGTGTATATATATATATATGATTCTATCTGTTATCAACATCCCTAGTAAGGACTTGCTTAGACAATCAACATCTGACATCACAATCTTTCAAAACATATATTATATCAAAAACATTCCAAAACTTATTTACAAAAACAATAAACCAAAATCCCCTCCTAACAATTTCAACTTTTCTTTCAATAATGAAAATGTGAACAATGAACTATACGTCCTAGAAAAAGAATTTAAGGTGAAAAAAAATATTTGATGAAAAAAATGTTATATAACAAACCTTAATTTTGATTACCAATGATTTTAGTAGCCTCAATATACATTAATTTAAGTCATAAATATTTGAAATATATGACAGAGTACCAAATTATAAATCAATAATACAATAATAATCTGGTGAAAGTTTCACTGATACTTGAGGTTTGGAAAGTTAGTAATATAGTCTTACCTCTTAACTACCAGAGAGGTTGCTTATGATATATCTACTTAAAAAGATAAAATAAATTTTGATGTGATCTTAATCTTTGGATATACTTTGCTTTTTAAGGATGATTCTAGATCTCTCTACTGGTTAAACATGGATACTCTGTCTTTCTATGTTTATTGAAAGAATTCAATGAAGGAACTCATATACGTCTCTATCTCTATAAACTCAGGCGAATAGAACTTGCACTACACTCCAAATTCTTTGTATGATGACATTCCCACTATTTTTCAGAGGAGCTTTCGTATGTGAAGATACGCTACAAGAAGGGACCAACAATGTTGTTTTCAATCCCCTTCCATTAAGGTATGTATTCTTTATGTTATTAATTATAGAACTATGTGTTAAAAATTTATAAGTAAAATAATCTTACGTGGGAAAAAGATATAAAAGATGAGTAAGTATGAAATGTCTTTAATTGATTATATATTTATTTCATAACATTTAATGATTAATGATATGAAAATACTTATGACATTCACTTGATTTCATATTTAGTTGTAGGTACACTTAATGATTAATGATATGAAAATGTTTAAAACATTCACTTGTCATAAAAATTTTAAAATATAATTAAAAAATATTTATTTATAAAATTTAAATGTTAATAAAAATATTAAATAAAATTAATTAATTAATTTTAGTTTATAAGAAATTATTAATTTATAAAAACTGATTAATTAATTAATTAATTTTTACAATAAAATTTATTAAAATAAATTTAATCAAAAATACAAAAATTAAATAAAAATAAACCAATTAAATTTTTAACAATTTAACTAATTAAATCAATTAATATTTTAATAATTGGTACAATTAATTTCATATCCTTCAATTACATCCAGGTGAAGCGATCGCTTCCTTTCCACTTAATGATAGAATGTGGCTTTTACTTCGCTGCTTTTCCACTTAATAATAGAATGTGGCTTTTACTTTCTTCAATATCTGTACAGATCAAATCAATTCTGATTACAGTCAATGCACGTACTGCATCAACTAGCATTTTGCTAGTTGCAACTATCTGTCAGATAGATTTGATAGGCGTGTTTGATAAAATTTAAGAAAGATATAAATGTCAAGTTCAAATCGCTTATTTTTATTATTTTATTTTATGAGTATTCACTCGTTTATTTTATGTGATAAAATTTGATACACGTGTTTAATAAATTTAAGAAAGTTTTTGTTACATCTTCATTGTTATTAAAGTTTTGAAATCGAAATAAAATTTTCAATAAACCTTTGACCAACTTATTGTCGCTATGATTAATTGATTATTGGAATTTTGTTAACTCTTTAATGATGTATATTGGAGTTTTACTAATATCAGGACTCAAGTTTTCAATAAACTTTCAAAAAAAAAATTTTAGTCAACTATTATTATGGACATACATAATAAACTGTATTTACCAATAACTTTAAAGCAATACCAATAGATGGTCCGTATAATATCTATTAAACCATATGAAATATTGTAATTTTGTTTATTTTATCATATATTTTAAATTTTATACAAGAAATATTTCCTCATATATATTTGAAATCAATATCCATATTTTTTTAGAATTAATCTAAAAATTGTTAGCTTAAACTTTAGTATTAATGATTGTGATTATAATCATATAATATTTTAAAATTCAAATTTGATTTATTTCCTTTTATAGATAACGATATAATTCTTAAAAGGATATAAAATTATAGGACAAATGTTTCATTTCTTACAGGAACCTTCTTAATAAACTTGCATTATTTATTAGAAATGATTCCACAATATCCGAAAGGATCTTGCTAATCACATAATTCGACAATCAGCTCTAAGATATTGTCAAAACTTTTTTTTTAATGTCTGGATATTGGTAGATTCCAGCAAAGATGATATCGAAGATTCATTGGATTCAAAGTTAACTCAGAATATAAGTGAAGCAACGGCTAGTTGAAGAAAATTTCTATTTAATGAAGAGTCACTGTATTTGCAAAGAAGTCAGAGTTTTGATATACTTCAGCAGCATCAATATTTTCTAAAGTCATATGTTTGTCAAACTCCTCGTGCCTTAGAAAGTGAAACACTATATTGAGAAAGATTGTTATTCCTTGAAGCTTACGTTGAGTAAACCTTATATACATTTTTTGTTAAGAGTTTGTAGAGGTTTATTAAATACTACGAGTGGGAAAGGTTGAAGAACCTTAAAAAATATGTACTTGTGAGCTTGGAGAGGCTTTTCAAAATTTACTATTTGGAGTTTTATAGTGTCTGATGGATTTAAATCCTTGATCACCAAAAAAACACTTCTTTTACTGAATTCACACTCGAAACCTTGGATTGGTTTGAATATACGACTCCCTTGCACCCAATATTTACCGATATCTTACTGTTTGTTGAAACTTTAATTGAGTTTGGGGTATCCATCCCAGGAACCGATATAGGGTGGTCAAAAAACAAATATTTCTTAGATCAGAAGAAACAGTGAACCAGTGGGAATCTCAAGTATGAAGTGTTCTTGATGATCTGTAAACGGAGGTCTCGTTAAGTATGCCAGATCTTCTATTCCATAATCTCTATTCCCCCCTATTCCTAAAGTGTTTTCATCCCTTCATCGTAATAAATAAAAAGAAATTGGATGACTAAGAAGACGTTGGAACAAAGGGAATAGGGTAGAGGGGGAACTTGGTTATGTGTGCTATAATTGAGATAGTAACAAACCAATAACAACAAGAAGTACAACAACAGTAGACATTTTCACAATTACAACAATAACAGACATTTACACTAATAAAATCAATTTCATCTTTGTTGGTCTTTATGTTGATGATACCATTTACACTAATTCTTCTCCTTTTCTTATGGATTAATTTAAATCTCGAATGATTAATGAATTTGAGATGTCAAACATGAGTTTATTGCATTATTTCCTTGGCCTTGAAGTCCATCGAGGTGAAGATGAAATTTTTGTCTCACAAAGGAAACATGCTAAGGACCTTCTTAACAAATTTGGCATACTTTCACTACAACAAATAAGACTATTAGCGATGAAATTAAACGTCGCTAAACATTAAAACATTGTCACAAATTAGTATTTGCGACGAAAATAATCGTCGACCCAATTGTCATTAAATTCCGGTAGCAAAACAACATCCATGATGTTTTAGGGAAATCATCCCAAAAAGATTTTTTCAACACAAGAAATTAAAGTATAACTGAAAAGAACAAAGAATGTCGTTCATAGGGTTTTACAATGTTTTCGTTTCATAGCTAAAAGTTTTTCCTACTAAATGTAGTCGTAGGTAATTATTTTTAGTGATGATTTCTTTTTTGTAGCATAATAGTTTTAGCTACCAATTTTTTTTTTAGGTAAATTTTTTTAGACACGTTCTTGCAAACGTAGGTAACAACATTTTATGACGATTTCTTTTTGGTAGCTAATAGTTTTTAGCAACGATTTTGTTTTTGTGGCAGAAAAGTATTAGCTACTAATTTGTTATTGTAGGTAAATGTTTCTAGACGTTCTTATAAACATAGGTAATAACTTTTTGTGACGATTTTGTTTTGGTAGCTAATATTATTTATTGACAAAATTTTATTTTAAATTTAAATATTATTATAATTGTTAAAAACAAGTTTATTTTAATTTATTATAATTTTTAAAATAGTTTGAAAATAAAAATGATTCATTTCATAATTAATCTTGGTAACATATTTAAATAATAATAAATTGAAATAAAATATGTTAGAGTAGTGCTCTAAAGGCAATCACTTTTAGCACTTTTGTACTGACTTTATTTTTATTAATAAAGTGAAAGGCATTTTTCATTAATTTGATATTCTTTTATATATGAATTGATGTTGATCTTAAATTAGACTAATGAAGTCCATGATACAAAACATAACATGAAGGAAATTATGATGAGATGATGATAATGAGATTCCTATTATGTGTAATTATGCTAGTATCTAAAGAATCTCTAGTCATAGGATTAATAAGATAGGACATTATTAATCCAAACAAACTAGCACATGTTATACTTCTTGATTTAATCAAGCAGTAGATCTCATAAATTGTAAATATGAGATGCTTAGAGTTAACATGTGGATGCTTAATAAGGGTAGTAAATACATCGGATGCCCCGCTATAAGATTATCATATGGATGATCTATCAAATGTTAATGATTAATCTCATCATAGCAATGGTGCAAATATCCTTAGGCTCGAGGTACTCAAGGATATCTTGGATACCAATCATGTGCTTTGACATTATTCCTTGTTACCTCAACACGAGGTCACTCTTAGGGTGGTGATTAGGTACAGCTATTGGTATTCGAAGCTAATTGGGTAGTCAATAAAGGATTCACCACTCCTGATAGAAGGAGAGGATACCCACGACCTCTTTCCAGGGTCATTATTCTGGAGTCTCTGGCCAAAGCAGTTATGTGTCATGAAGAGAGTCTTCATTGACACATAAGAGTAATGAGATACCAGGACAAGAACTAACATCACTTGGACTAGATGTGATGTAGTCATTCTAGTGGGGGTTGACACATAACTCATACTCCGAACCAAGTGGGGTATAATATGGTGAAGGGACAAATTGCACGGTAATTGTCTATAAAAAGGTTTATAAGTTGGATAATTAAGTATCGAAGAGTTTGTGTGTTAATCCACTTATATTTCGGCAAATTGGCATCAGAAACCCTTCATGATTTGATTGAATTAAGAGTTAATTCAAGTTTCTAAAATAACCAAGAACCTAAGGGCCATACGCATAAAAGATTGGATGAAAAACATAGTGTGTATGGCCAATTTTAAGTAGGCCACGATCGTGACTCATAGGCCATGATAGTGGCTGAAGGCAAGTCCATTTTTTAAAAGGGCCACGATCGTGACAGAGGGCACGAATCAGTTCTTCACTTATGTTCACAAGGCTTAATCACTTCTTACATACTCAAGTGAGAGAGAAAGGGCGCTAGAAGAGTTTTAGAGAGAGTGAGAAGAGTTCTTGAGTTATCTTCATGCAGTTTATGCAAGTGTTGTATAAATCAACATGCATGCAAGATAACCTTAATCTATCTCTCATTTGAACATCTACTTGAATTCATCAAGTTTGGTGTTCTAACACCATTACACATTGTTTCATCTTCCATCTTTGTGTGTTTTTGGGCGATCAAGGAAGGGTTTGGTGTTTGCAATAACCCAAACAAGGAGAAGAAACAAGAAAGGAGGATAAACAAAGGTAAAAATGTTTTATATTTCATATTCTTTATATATCCTTGCATTCATGTATGATCTTGTCGTTTTTGGGTTGTCATGGTGTCGAAATCTTGATTTCGACACTTCTGTTGCATACGCATGCATGTGATGTATACAACCATGACTAACCTTACAAAATAAACATATAAAATGAAATGCATTTTATAAAAAAAAATATTTACATATCATTTACAAACTAAGAGTCTTCATCTGAGTCACTACCACTAACGTATGACAAAACCTAGTAATTTTTTAACCATTTTTTTAAGTTTGTTCACTTTTTTAATATTACAATCTAACTTAGTCTTTAGTGTCTGGTTCTCCTCTTGAAACACTGTCAACAATGCTAATCGTGACAAAGATGCATCAATAGGCTTAGGGTCATACCTAAGACCTTTGATATAGCCCGATCGTGTACCAAGAATATTGTTGCAAATGTCATCGACATTAGGCAGATTCTCCTCAGACAATGACATCAGTAACCACTCTTGGATCTTGTCCTAAAATTTAAAGTAGAAAATCGAGTTAACTAAGAAATTATTACTTACTATTACATAGAAAAATAAATTGTACTGTTAATTTTTTTGTACTTACATAATTACTTTGTGCCTCTTCAGACGTCCAACCTTGACCTTCCTTGTAGTGTGTGTGCTTGTACAGTGAGATCCTATCACATTCTTATCCTTGGAGTTGTGTTTGGCTCTATTATATAAATTTAAAAAAGTATAAGCAATTAGAATTTAGTGTATTAAAAAATAGAATAATAAATTGAAAACATTACACTTACAAATTCTTGTCAAACGACAACAAATGATCTGAAGTCGGTGTTATGAGGAGTCTTCATCTTTTATATTTATAATAGTCACGTGGCATAATCGTCAAGGTGAATTCGGTACCTAAAAGATCGAATGCAAGGAGACATAGACAAGTCAATCCCTTATGAATTCCAAGGTACTACGAATTCATCATTCGAAGGGAAGTAGACTACTCAAGATTTTAACATTTCATTTAGGGCGTAATCCCAAACAATTCGATTCGGGGTCAGTACATTTAACTACCTAACATGTTGAAGGGAAGGCAACTCATTCCTCATAAAGACGCCCAACTCATTGACCAATTTTGTAGTTTAGATCTTATTTAGCAGGTGACATTGCATAGGGTTAATCATCATAGATAACTTGGTGTTCACTGCAACATTCATCCGTTGCAACTCAGCTCCTTTTGTCTTATCTCTACCTCATTTTCTAATGCCAGTATTGGAACCTAAAAATAAAAAATTCATAATAAGAGAAATTTTGTCAACATACCAAACATGTAATGGGAAATTTTAACATTAATGTTGATATGTTTGGTTAACAATAACATACCTAATGATCCCTCATAACCAACAAATGATGTTGGTAAAGGTTGCTGCTGACTTTCTTCATTCGATAAATCAAATGTTGGTTGTTTTATAGGAGGAACTTCTTCAATCGTTACCACCCTCTTTCCCTTGTTTCTACCAGGTGCCATGATAATGAACCTGTGTAAAACGAAATATGAACATGACATGTAATCTTAACTCAAACATCAATTTTTCACATGAATATCAGGAGATCAGTAGTCAAATACTAAACATTCGGCAGAACATTCTGCAAAAACATAAGTGAAACATTAAAAATATGCATTTAGTCATCGTTAAAAGTATGTTGATAATTGCTTCTCAATTAATTAAGACTTGGTAACTTTAAGTCATTTAAGACTATATGTATATTGATTTGTCGATTAAGAGAATGAGATGAGATGTAAACAATAATGATTAATGCCTTTGTCTCAAAATCAAAAACATAAATGAGAACACCCTTTTCGTTCTTGATGTAATGCACATTCATCTTGGAAGTCAATATATGGACAAGATCAAGTAAAACAAAATGTGGTCTAGTATTATAAACACTAACTTAAGACACAAGTTAAAACCGTTAGGCTTTTGTATCATGAAAGGGTAAAATTTTCCTAACAAACAATATTAATGGCTAGTAAAAAAAAAGCTTTTCATTGATATATAAAACATGCTTATTAACATTAATCTAGCTTGGAAAGATAATATGTTTTAATTGTAACACTTTAATTAGTTTTTATACTTTCTCCACTGTCACTAATTCCTATACTTTCTCCACTTTCAGATCAAATTCAAAATATATACACTTTAGGCATTTTTTTCAGTTCTTGATACAATGCAAATTTTGTAACTTTTTCAAAACTTGTTTACCTAACCTATTAAGAGGACTACGAATTTGCTTTAATTAACAAGTTTCATCCATTCATAATATCTTTACTTTCATAATTTAAAATCATTCTTTCTACTTTTATATCTACTCACAACAATTTTTAATAGAACTTAACTAATTATACAATACTAAATTTAATTATTAACTTTAACAATTTATTTTCCAAAAAATTTTAACAATTTTCTGAAAATTGTCACTAAATGCATACCATTTAAAATTCATCACTCATTGTGTAACCTTTTGCGATGATTTACGAAAATCATCACCAAATATTAACATTTTGGTCATGCTTCAAAATATCATCACCAAATATTGACCTTTGGTAACGATTTCTCAAATTAGTCACCAAATTTTTGACAAGCTATGGTGAAGATTTTTGAAAAGCATCACCATAAGTCTATAGAGGGATGAATATCTGCAATCATTGCCTATTGTACATCATTTTGTGACAATTTTTCTTAATCGTCACTAAATGTTCAACATTTTGCGACGAATTTTGTTATGCGTCATAAAATGTTTTTCCCTTTTGTCACGCTTATCGGTTTGGTCACTAAGTTGTTAGTTTTAATGACTATTTTTTTAAATCTTCGCAATATGTTTACTTTAGACGACGATTATCTAAACTTCGTAAAAGAAAATGTCGGTAAATGTAGTATTTGTTTTACTATTTATTGTGAACCTACAACTACACCTATGAATGTCAATGAAAAGTTACAATTTCAAGATGGAGTAAAAATAGCAGATGCTAGAAGGTTCAAAAGCCTAGTTAGAGGTTTAATCTATTTAACACATACTAGACTCAATATTGTATTTTCAATTGGTGTTATTTCCAGGTTTATGCAACAACCTTCAAAGGTTCATTATGGAATGACAAAGTGGGTATTATGTTATCTTATTGGAAGTTTAGAGTATAGAATTTGGTACTAAAAAACTTCCAACTTCAGATTGTATGGATTCATGAACAGTGATTGAGCACATTTATAAGATTATAAACGAAGTATTTCAACTAGTGCTTTCATTCTAGGATCAGGAGTGATCACTTGGAGTTGAAAGAAGCAATCAATAGTGGCATTATCAACTTTAGAAAACAACTTCAATAACTTGTCAAGTAATTTAGTTAAGAAAAATGTTAGTTAAACTTCAATTAAAACAAGAAGGACCATAGAGATACTTCGTGACAACAAATCAACAATCTCCATGAAAAAAGAATCCAAAATTTCATAGTAGAATAAAGCATATAGAGCTACGTCATAACTTCATTCATGATCTCATAGCAAAGAAGTAGATGACCTTGGAGTATTGTAGCACAAACGAGTAGCTAGTGGGCATACTCATAAAGCATTTATCATAGGAGAAATTCTACTATTTTAGAACCCTACTTAGTGTTTGTGAGTTTGAATTAAGGGGTATATTGAAAAATAATTGAAAGTCAATATTGTTACAAGTCAACCAAGTTTGTTTAGGTTGTTTCCTTTATATAATTGAAAGTCAATATTGTTACAAGTCAACCAAGTTTTTTTAGGTTGTTTCCTTTATTTTAGCTATTCAAAATTTTGAATTTTTTTATTTATTTGATTAATTTGTTACCAAGATATTTGTTCAAGTTCATTTCTTCATTACCTATATAGTTAGTATAAGTGTAAAACACACACTCGACCATCAATAAAGTATTTTATCCATTGCATTACACTACAAGAAAATGAATGAATAGCGGCGAAACCTTTCCGACGGAAACATTCCGCCGCTATTTACCGACGGAAATAACAATTTCGTCAGTAATATGGCCCCATTTTCGATGGAAAAATACAACCGTCGCTATAGAATTTTGTAAATGATATTTGCAACGGAATATAGCGACACCGCCATGAAACTGTCGGTAAAAAATGCGCCAAACGTTTGCACATTTTATTACCTACGGTAACACACCGACCGTCCTGATACGGTCGGTATATATACCGACGGGAAGGAATATTTCTGTCGACAAATAGGAAATTGTGGAATACGAAAAATGTAGTCCCGACGGAATAGAAGATACCGTCGCAACATTCAACTACAACA
>JAOSBN010000004.1:38321995-38342020 GCA_027563595.1 Erythroxylum suave | reverse complement strand
TCAATGTGAGGTTCTGCTACAACTGGCACATAAAGGTAATTTCCAATATGTTGCTCAGAAAGAGGTGGATCCATCCTTGGTCGCAAGTCCATAGCGTGTTTCACCGTGTAGATTGTATCAGAATTATCTACCTTAACTTGAGTTGCGGCCATAAATCTACTGCACATGAAGGCTGTTAACACCTGGATCCGTGTGGGAGATTCCATCTTATTCCCAGAGTTAAAACAAATTTTAACGTACTGGTCCCTAAGTTTTTTAATGCTGCTTGCGTCGAACACAAACCTCTTGGAAACAATCTCGCGGTTGTCCTTGACAACATCGTAGCAAGGATCAAAACCAGAAAGATCGACGGGAGGAAAGAACTTGGCTGCTTCAAAATAAGGAACAACTAGATCCTTGCTTTCTTCGCGAGTAATTGCTCCCCAGGTATTAAGGAGCCTAACAGCGGACGATGCATCAGCAATCTTGTGCGATAATCCGAGACCAACTACCAATCCACCACATTCAAAGTA
Source organism: Erythroxylum suave (assembly GCA_027563595.1). Classification (NCBI taxonomy): domain Eukaryota; kingdom Viridiplantae; phylum Streptophyta; class Magnoliopsida; order Malpighiales; family Erythroxylaceae; genus Erythroxylum; species Erythroxylum suave. Next base: position 38,341,508 of record JAOSBN010000004.1, on the reverse strand, counting down.
AGTGATCTGAACAAATGCACCAAGGTCGCTGTCTTCGTCGATTTTAAGAGGGAGCAAATCGTTGAGATTATTGCAACAAGGGTTTTGCAGAATTTCCAGAATAGTGCCTTTCACTTTAGCTTCCACGAAAGGGACACCCTCGTCATTGCAATCTACATGCGAATTTCCTCTCACTCGTCCTGCAAAAGGATAAAATAACGTTAAAGTATCTGACAGAGATTTCCTGAGACGCTCGCAACGGTCGGCATTGTTGATCTTGGGTGAGTTAGGATAAAAAACGAGCCAAGGTGCGAAGACTTTAGTTATGATTTGGTCGAGAGAGGATAGTTGGTAATGGCGAAGTGTTTTAGGGGTTGGAGAAGATGGCTTGACTATGGTTTGGGAGATGATCTCAACGTGGCTCTTCATCTTTAATTTCTTCGTGCAAATACAGCACAAATAACTGAACTTGCAAGCTTCTTGAGTGCGCTAATATACCAAGACCGAACAAGCTCTTGCTTATATAGTCGTTGGCAGGAAAGGATGGGCACCTGATTTTTGACTACATCTTTGCTTTATTCGTTCTTTTTAGATCGATTATTTAAAAAATGAACCCATTTTACTCGTGTTTCGATAAAGGAAGATAAAAAATTATTTTGTAGCGTGCCACTATTTCGATGTAAGCTTTTCGTTTGTCCCCTCGGTTACGTGGGTATTATTCCTTCTTTCTTTTTTGGTAGTGGACATGATGTACACAGTACTTTTAAGGGTTTATATCAGCCTTTTTCGGTTTGGTTGTTGGCTGATGTGCTAAAATATTATTAATCGACTCAAATCAACTTATTGATCTTATAAAAAAAGTTGTTTGAGTTATTTAATTATTAGCTGGTTGGGTTGAAAATAAACTACCTAACAGGAGCGATTCGACGCAATTAGCTGATATTTTTTACCTTAATATCAATTTTGCTCTCTTTATTTTTTTCTTTTGATCGACTCATTTATAGTTTTCTCTAAAGTCTTCTCCATTTCTTCCTTGCAACTCCCTATTTGGATCTTAGACATTTATGCTTTTCTATCTTCTTCTCCTACAATAATGTTGCATTTTGTGTCGTCAATCATGAGCAACTGCAACGAATAGTAAGCCCATTACTCAACTCTACTATTTTCTTTCTCATTTTTCTTCCAATTTCATTTCTTATTTTTTTGGATTTTGGTAGCGATTATCTATTTAAGCTTTTACTAATCGAAGACTCTTCCATCAGTAAATCGTGTCTGCTTCTAAGATTTGCTATGAGTTGACTCTCTCTCTCTCTCTCTCTATATATATATATATATACACACACACACACACACACACACACACATGTAGTTTCAGTTTGTTTTGCAATTTCTTCCAAGGGATCATTCGTCTTGCAAGTTTACCCAATTTGCCCTATTTGAATTGTGTTGTTAAACTTTATTTGGATTGTTATATTTTATGTTTGGATGTATGATCATCATGATCATAATCATTATTGTTGTTGTTGTTGTTGTTGTTGTTATTTGTTAAATATTTTTTATTAGACTTATAAACTTAATTTTTGTAGAATTAAATATCTAAAATCTAAATTCCTATAAGAATATTCAATGAAATACTAAGATATATAATATTCATTACCCTTATAATTTTTTAAAGTAATATCCTCATAAGTTATTTTACACATAGACAGCTAATACTAAACAACTGATTTTACTAAACATCTCTAACCGAATAGCTAATGCAATCTGCTGGTCAAATCAGTCGTTATAATCAGTTATTGACTAACAGCTGATAGAATCAATTAATAGCTAATGCAATCAACTGATTGCCAAACAGGGCCATTGTCTGTTCTAATCTTATTCTTGTCTTAAAATTACGTTATTTTATATTTATTTATATATAAAACGATGTTACTGAAGGATAAAAGTAAGATTGCAACAAAGTAATTGAAACAAAAAATTCTCAATTATGTCTATTATATACATATAAAATGATGTTATTTTAGGATAAAAATAGTGTTTGAAAGATTTTTGTTATGATGATTACAGCTTGAAGGAATTATATCGACAAAGAAAGTAGATAGAAAACAACACCAAATTAACACCCAATGGAAGCAAGAATTTTAAATGCAAGTAAAAAGTAAAAGGGGCACAGGAACTTACAAGGAAAACACCAACACAAGAAAAAACCTCGAACGGTAAGCCAGAAAAAATCTTCACTATAAAGGAGGAGTACAAAAGCTCTCTTACAAATAGGATGGCTAAACACTTGTATTATTACCCTCCACTAAGTAGTAACTTATATTCTAAAAGTCACCACTAAACTCCTTAAATAGGAGTTAAAGACAAAAGGCTTATGTTATCTTAGCCAATATGGTACAAGGACTATATACATGAGAGACTAAAGACTTAAGGCCTATTTCTAAAAGGAATGCAGGATGAAGGCTAGCATACAAAAATGAGGCAAACATAACAATCCCCTCCTTGCATCAATTTTGTCTTAAACAAACAAATCTCCACCCTGACTTGGTCCAAAACAACTAGTGATCTGTGCCACCTATATCACCAACTATAAACATCAATCAAGTCCAGTGTTGCTTGAACTTATAAATTGGAAGAACCTTTGTAAACATATCAACAGGATTGTCCTTAATATTGATCTTCTGAAGAAGGATCTTCTTTTCTGCAATACTATGTCGAATAAAATGATACTTCACATCAATATGTTTCGTCCTCTCATGATACATCTAGTCTTTTGTGAAACGAATAGCACTTTGACTATCACAATAAATAGTAGTAAACCTTTGATGTAGAGATAATTCACCGAATAAACCTCTCAATCATTATGCTTCTTTGATAGCCTCAGTGACTGCCATAAATTCTGTTTCAGTAGTAGATAAAGCCACTACATGTTGTAAAGTAGTTTTCCAGCTAACGACATAACCTCCAATGCAAAATACATAACCCGCCAAAAACCTGTGTCTGTCGAGAACACCGACATAATCAGAATCTACAAAACCAACCAAGATATTGCTGGTTCTACAAAACTCCAAACAAAAGTTTGAAGTACCCTTCAAGTATCTGAGAATCCAGTTCACGTCCTATCAATTTTCTTTACTAGGATTGGCCATATACCTGTTAACAACACTAACAACTTGTGAAATATCGGAACGAGTACATACCATTGCATACATAATAATGCCGACGACACTAGAATAAGGAACATGTGTCATATAATTTTCTTTTTCCTGTGACTGCGGTGATTGAGTAGTAGATAGTCTTAAATGGCTACCAAGAGGAGTACTAACCGCTTTGACATTTCGCATGCCAATTCTTTTCAAGACCTTATTGAGGTAACTCTCCTATGTTAAAAACAGTTTACCAACTCTTCGATCACGTCTTATCCCCATGCCAAGAATTTTTGTTGTTGCTCCCAAATCTTTCATCTGAAATTCACCATATAATAAGGCCTTTAAATGGTTAATATCTGTAACATTCTTGGCAGTAATGAGTATATCATCAACATATAACAATAAATAGATGAATGAGTCATCATTTTACTTCCAGAAGTAAACACAACTATCATACATGCTCCTAAGAAATCATGATCTAGCATAAATGAATCAACCTCTTATACCATTGTCTTGGAGACTACTTTAATTCGTACAAGGATTTCTTTAATAAGCAAACATGATCTTCCTTTCCTATAACTTCAAAACGTTTAGGTTGTTTAATAGAAATCTGCTCATCTAATTCGCCATATAAGAATGCTATCTTGACATCAAGCTATTCTAATTCCAAATCAAACTTGACAACCAACGCGTATAGTGTTATGGTTCACCGCTGGAGAGAAAACATCATTAAAATCAACATCTTTTACCTTACTGTAGCCCTTTGCAACCAAACATGCCTTATACCTTACATTTTCAACACCTGAAGTACCTTCTTTTCTTTTGAAGACCCATTTGCAACCAACAATTTTCTTACCCTTTAGCGACTTCACCAGAACCCAAGTATCATTCTTGTGCAGAGATTCCATTTCTTCGTTCATAGCTACCACCCACTTATATGTATCAACACTTGAAACTGTCTCTATATATGTGAAAGGTTTACCATCTCCTTCTGTTTCTTGTGCCACTGATAAAGCATAGGCAACAAAATCTGTATACCTCTGTGGTGGTCTAATATCCCTTCTTGGTCTGTCTCTGGCCATGGAATATTCTTCTTCTACTGGTTCATCTTCAACATGAACAATATCTAGTTCATCAACTTGATATATCTGATGTGTAGAAGGCACCTATGAAGGACTTGATCCACTATTCTCTAACTCACACCTACTTCTGTGTACTATCTTCTTTTTCAAAATTACAAGGATTACAAGACTCATTCTAGGATACAACATAGAGGACTCATCAAATGTAACATCCTTATTAATTACAAATTTAAGTGACTTGAGATCAGGACACCACAATCGATATCCTTTCACCCCTGAAGCATAACTGAGTAAAATACATTTTTTAGCCCTATGCTCTAACATTCCCTTATTACATGCATATATACTAGACACCCAATATTCTTACATTAGAGTAATCAGCAGGAGTACCTGACCAAACTTCCTTGGAAGCCTTGAAATTGGGAGGAGCACAAGGAGAGCGATTAATGATGTAGCAAGCCATAGCAATGACTTCTACCCAAAAATTAAGTGCCAACCCTGCATTAGAGATCATACAGTGAGCCCTTTCTAAAAGAGTCCGATTCATGCGCTCGACGACTCCATTTTGTTGGGGAGTCATTCTGACAATATGATGTCAAGCAATTCCTTCATTTTTACAGAACTCATTGAATTCACCTCCACAAAATTCCAAACCATTATCTATACGCAGTCTCTTGATATGTTTCTCTGTCTGCTTTTCAGTGAAAACTTTTCATTGCTTAAAGGTTAAGAAAATATTATTCTTATGTTTCAAGAAATACACCCAAACCTTCCTTGAATAATAATTAATAAATGTCAACATATACCGGGCATCACCTTTAGAAGGAGCACGAGAGGGCCCCCAAAGATTATAATAAATATAATCCAAAGTACCTTTTGTTTTGATGACAGCTGAAGAACTGAAATTGACTCGTTTCTATTTCCTAAAGATATAATGATCACAAAAGTCCATCTTACCAGTACTTTAACCACAAAGTAGGCCTCTCTTACTTAATAACGTTAAACCTTTCTCACCCATGTGTCCTAAACGTATGTACCACAATTTGATAATGTTGGTATCTGAAGATATAGAGACTTTCGCAACACCTGTTATAATAGATCCCTGCAAAATATACAAACTATCATACTTGCATGCTTTCATCAATACAAGAGCATCTCTTGAAATATTTAAAACTCCATCTTCAGCTAAGAACCTACACTTTTGAGAATCAAAAGTGGCTAAAGAGATAGGATTTTTCTTTAAATCAGGAACATATCTAACGTTAGTGAGTGTTCTAATGATATCATCATATATTTTGATTCGAACTGTACCTTTACCAATGACTTTATAGGCATCATTATTAACCTTCAAAACAATTCCACCATCCAATGACTCATTAGTGGAAAAATACTCCATGTCGGGACTTATGTGGTAAGAACAATCCGAATCTAAAATCTACTCCTTATTATACCTAACTTTATCTTCTGTGGCTACAAAGATAACTCCTTCATTATCATCTGCTACTATACTAACCTTGGCGGTGTTGATGTTATTCTTCTCATTTTTCTCCTAGTTTTTCAACTTATAACAATCAACCTTTATGTGCCCCTTTTTCTTGCAATAATTGCAATTTTTATTTTTGTTTCTGGACTTAGACCTACCTTTGGATTTACCCTTATCAAAATCTCTATTTTTAGATCTATATAGTACAAATAGTCCCTCTGCCTGACTTCCATTAGTCTTCCCAGTGATGTCCCTATCAATCTGCTCTTTTGACATATAATGTAGACTCCATACTATTATATGAGATTGACTCTTTCCTATAAATCATAGTATCATGAAAATATTTAAAGGACTGGGAAAGGGAACATAACAGTAATATGACTTGATCTTCATCTTTAATATTCACATCTACATTCTTCAAATGCAAAATAAGAGAATCAAATTTATCCAGATGTGAAAGAATATATGTACCTTCTGTCATCCTCCATATATACAGCTTTTGTTTCAGATAAAGTCGATTTTCCACCATCTTTTTCGTGTACATGACTTTCAACTTCTCCCACATACGTTTGGCTATAATTTCACCGACAACTTCTTGCAAAACCTCTTCAGAGAGATTCAATATGATTGCTAATCTAACCTTTTTATCTATATCTGTGAATTTATCTGATGTCATATCTGCTGGCTTTTTCTCTACTCCATCAAATGCCAATTCACACCCATCTTGTATAAGGATAGCTTCCATCTTAAGTTGCCACATGTCGAAATTAATGCTCCAGTCAAACTTTTCAATTGAAGTCTTCATTACCGTCATGGTGGCTAAAAGATTATAATGCTCACTATTTTTCGACAAATGCGTCCTGCAATCAAAACCGAGCAATGAATCTTACAAATCAAATTAGGGTAATGGGCCCCTACAAGCAAAATGAAATAGTGGGCCCTATAAGTGATACCAAGTTAGTGGGTCCCGTTTAGACTGTCTGACTTGCTTTCTGATGTGAAGGATCCACGTTAGTGGCAGCCACAGAGCATATGATAAATTAGACACAAACTAGACTAAAGCTCTAATACCAATTTGTATGATTACAACCTAAAGGAATTATATCAACAAAGAAAGTAGATAACAAAACAACACGAAATAACACCCAATGGAAGCAAGAATTTTAAATGCAAGCACAAAGTAAAAGAGATACAGGAACCTACGAGGAAAACCCCAAATGGGAAAAAAACCTCGGGCAGCAAGCCAAAAAAATCTTCACTACAGAAGAGGAATACAAAAGCTCTCTTACAAATAGGGTAGCTAAACACTTGTATTATTAACCCCTCACCAAGTAGTAACTTATATTCTAAAAGTCACTAGTAGACTCCTTATATAGGAGTTAAAGACAAAAGGCTTATCTAGCTAATATGGGACCAGGACCATATATATATAAGACCAAAAAATTAAGACCTATTTCCACAAACAATGTGGGATGAAGGCTAACATACAAAATTGAGGCCAACATAACATTTTTGAAAGGATGTAGTAGTTTCGCAAAATCTAATCCAATCAAACATAGAAAAAAATAAACATAAAATAACAAATTAACACACGAAATTTGTTAACACAGTTTGGCACATCTTGTCCACGTCTACAAGGCCTTCACCTAGCTTAATACTTTCACTAGTTTTATATAAGCCCTTACTGAGCCGACTCACTCAACCCTTGATACTATTCCTCGTCCTCATAACTCGTTTAAGTATTTCACATCTAATAACATAACTAACTCATGCTAACCTCAACAGAAGATTTTCTCAACAACGATTTTTAACAATAAAGATTATGAACAAACAACTCAAGTGATTAAAAATAATAACGAACATAGACAAATACACTAGAGATAAAAAAGAACAACTTCTCAATGAATTTAGCTGCTTCAATGATAGATCAAAAAGTTGTTCGTCAATAGTTTTGTTGTATTCAGCTGCTGGATTTTCCATACATCACTTCCACAATGGACAACCACACAATCTACATTAACTCAGTTCACCAAAAACCACTCAATAGATGAGAAATTGTAGCACAAAAGGAATATATAAATCAGATAATGAATTAGCAACAAAACTCCCAAGAAGCACCCTTAATTTGTTGTTGAATAATAGAATGATATCTAGCTACAAAAAGTCATAAATCACTAAGCCAAAAACACGCAAAAGCCTAAAGAAAGAAAATCACAGTTGCTACACACCCACCATTACCGACAACACCTCCAAAGAAAAGTGCAGCATAAAAACAAACAAAAATGGCCTTGATTGTGTAAAAGCAAGATAGAATTTTCCTGCTGCAAGAACACCCAATCAACAACACATCAAAGAAAAACACAGCTCATGCACTTCAGCCTTGCTTCATAATACACCAAAATTACAGCACCTACAATACAACCCTATGTTACGAGATTCATAAGAAGGTTTGCAACAAATAGGTATATATCTTCACACAATCATCTCATGAAAACATATCGATATTTTCCCTAGAAATTCCAATTGTCAGGTCGTTAATAAATCCCTCCTAAAAATTGACAACATTCAATCAAATACACATCCAGATCCTAGCCATATTTTTTTGAAAAATTAAAATGAATATTATTATAGTTAAAACTAAATCGATGTTACAAAAAGTTCAAAGCTTTAAACCTACCATCATGTCACAAAATGACCTAAGAAGAAAAACTCTCTAAGGAAAATAGTATGACTATCTGCATAATAGACAACAGCAAGAAACAATTATAGGTACCACGCAATTTCATCTATATGGGAAATCTTATTCACCATTTCTGGTATTTGGGATTTTGTTTTCTCTTCCTAGCAGATTTCCTTTCTGCAAATTTGGGTTGCACACAGAAATTGTTAGGGATGTCTGGGACATGGGCTACAGCTAGTGGGGTATCACAATCTTTTGTTTGTTCTATATCCTTTGTCTCCTGGTTCTCAGTTTGCCCAATAGTTGCAGCTAGAGTCAGCAGGTTGGCCCATTCAATCCGACAATTCTCCAAATATTTGGAAGTGAACTCATTCGTGCTACTGTTTAGATTCTCCCTATTTTTTAGAGTTGTCTTTCTTTAGGAAACATATGTGACAACTTGTTCAGTCCTCACACCAACTACTTGATTACCATTGCCTTCATCACCAATAACTACATCCCCATCACCAACATGTACACTCGCGACAATACTAGTAGTTTCATCTTTTGTAAAAAGATTATCTGTAACAACTTCAAATATCCCAATATACAACTACACATATGATTTCTCACAACCCAGATAATTACTATGTTTGTCAAACATCTCATGATTTGAAGTTTCCTACATAACATTACATTTTCCCCAATCTAGAACCAGCAGTGGACTTAATAGGAAACATCTTAGAACAATCATCCATCTTAATATTCCCAACCCCCAATTGCACAATTAGATCTTCAGTAGACAAAGTTTTTGCCATCATTAGGATTAACTATCTCATCTTTTTGCAATGATTCCAGCAAATTATTACTTATCTGCCCATCCTCAATCATCCCATCTTTCTGCAATGGGTCCAATAAATTATTACTTACCATTTGCCCATCTTCGATCAACAGTGAAGAACTAACAACAATCTCCACACGGCCGACTCCTCTCCTTTGTCAACTATAACATGTTTTTTCTTAGAATTAACCAGGGGACCACCCTTCTCTACGAGACTATAATGAGGAACATCAGTGACTCTTACCAACTCTTTTTTATATCTAACTTTTTTGCTAAGTTCTTCATGTCATCTCAAGTGAAGAAACCCTGCTTATAGGAACCCATTTCCTCCTAATGTTATTCGGCTTCTGGGGATAGCTTATAGGATTCTAGTCATATTATATCTGCTATAATTAATTCAAAATTCTTAGATAACCATTATTTAAAAAATAATCAATTCAAAAAATCCTTGATTAGGATTTTAAATCTTATCAACATTTATCTTAAAAGAGTTGTCTTTTAGGGGTAGTCGAATTGATAAAGTGAGAGAGCATAGAAAAAAAAAGTCTTGTGTTCGGATCCTCCTATCTACACTCTCTCAATCAAACTTGTCGTATAGAATTTGTTTAGTGTGAAGGAGTACTCGGGTTACTTAGTGCGTCTAAAGAATAACGTCTATAGCTTCTTCCGTTCTAAAAAAAGATTTTAAAAATTTTCCATATAAATACAACTAAATTTAATTACTAAATAACGTCTAAAATTAAATACTACGATATAATCACTGTAACTCAATCAAAAATTAAAAACAGTATATTTAACACTAAAAATCATATGCGTATTTTTAAGATCTGAATTCTGACATATATTATAAAATGTAAATAAGTACTTTTTATTTATAAAAACAAAACATAGTCCACGATTCCATGAGCAAATTCCAAAGTAGAACAGATCTATATTTGTATTTTCGGGTAGAAATGACCAGACAAGTCTAAACATTACTGAAAAGATCAACCATTTGTCAGACGAATCTGTGGCATATCTCTTAGAGATTTTCATCCTGAAATCACAAGTTACAAGAAACACGAGTGTCACAGGTACAATTAATTTCATAGCCTAAAATCTCATCCACGTGAAAACGGTCAAGAACACGATGTCCCAGATCGACCGTTCCACTTAATAATAAAATGAAACTTTACTTTCTTCAATTCACTTCCACCGGCTTAAATCCGGGAATGTGTTTGCAGATGAAATCGATGCAGATTACAGTTCTAAAAGACGTGAATACTTAATCACGTGTTGCAGATATAATCATCTAGCATTTGCAACTATATGTCAGATATATCTGAAAGAAGCATTTAATAAATTTAAGATTTGATACATATTCATTATTAGTACGAGTGTACGAATTGGTAAAAGAAAAATTTTAAATTTTAATTAATATTATAAGATAAAATATTTATTAAAATAAAAATACATTAATAATGTCAATTAATATCTAATAATTTAAATTAAAGTCGAATTTAACATAAAATTTAAAATATAATAATGAAATAAAAATCATATTTCTATGTTATCATTTATTTAAAAGTTAATAAAAGTTAAATTTTGTTTAAAAAATTGAAAAAAATGACTCCAACTTCATTTTAATTTTTTAATGTCCTTTGAATATTTTTATAGTTTAAATATTATATTTTGACGTATTCTTAAATTATCTTAAACAAAATTGCTTATATATTAATAATAATTAAATTTATTAAATAAAGTCATTAAAAAATAATAATTAGTTTTTAATAACAATAATTTAAAAACTTTCAATTAAAATAAAAAATAAATAAATAACCTAAGTTTTGATACACGTAATTTATTAGTGAGAATTAAAAATCAAGCTGATTTGTATTTTATTTGGTAAAACAGGTCATTTTGGTCCAATGATATAATTATTAGCTAGTTTTATCAGTTCAACTGAAAAATTTTAAATTGTCTAATTTTTTGTTTAGTTTTAAATTTAATTTATCTTAATTATTTTTATTGTCAAAAATTGATTAATTTATTAATTAATCAGTTAATTTTTGTAAACTAAAAAATTCTTATAAAATAAAATAATTAAATTAATTTTCATTTAACAATCTCTTTGTTAGTCTCTCTTTTCATATGGGTAATTTAGAAATAATCTCTCTATTACTTAAGAGTAAGATTATATACTATTGGACCTTCTTAGACCCTTCATATTAGCGGGATTCATACTGAGTGTTGTTATTGTTGTTGTAACATCTTTTTTAATTAAACTTTGAAAGTAGAGACAATCATATTTTAAATTCCTTAATTTTATTCAATCTTTATCCAATTTTATGATTGTCTAATACTAATTGAATATTTTAAAATTTAAATTTCTTGTTTTACTGGTTTTCTTGGTTTATATCCTACAACTAATCGTTTTGGTTGTTGTTTAGTGACAAATTATTTAAAGACATTATTTATCTTGTCCATGTTTAGATGTATATGATAAAGTCCATGAGATAATTGTACATTGCAAATAAAATTATAATGAGATTATAATTATGAGATTCATATTTCATCTATGTATTATTCCTAAATTGTTCCTAGTCATTGCTCTATTAAGATTGGACATTAATAGAACGTAAAAAGACTAGCATACGTTATGTTTTTTTTCTTATTAAGGAAGTAGTCTATCTCATAGACTAAAGTAAAGAGTTACTTAAACAAAATTTTGGGTACTTATTAAAAAACAAGTTTATTGAACAAACTTAACATGAGAAATCCATTTGAAGTATCGCTTGTATGTCTGAATTCTCATTGTGATAATTGTATAAGTGATCCTTGAGCTTAAGGTCATCAAAGTTATCTTGTATAGGGATTGCTATGTGTTAATACTATTTATGACCTATTTAATCATAGGTCAGTCAAACGGTAGTTGTTGGATATAACATGAATTATATGGAGATATTTGTAAGATCAAGATATGATTCATCACCCTAAAGTAATTAAAGAGAATGTTCCGTTGTTATCGATTAGTATTGATTCTGGAAATCCTTGTGGGTACTTATTAAAAAACAAGTTTATTGAACAAACTTAACATGTGAAATCCATTTGGAGTATTGCTTTTATGTCTATGAATTCTCATTGTGATAATTGTATAAGTGATCCTTGAGCTTAAGGTCACCAAAGTTATCTTGTATAGGGATTGTTATGTGTTAATACTATTTACGACCTATTTAATCATAGGTCAGTCAAACGGTAGTTGTTGGATATAACATGAATTATGTGGAGATATTTGTAAGATCAAGATATAATTCATCATCCTAAAGTAATTAAAGAGAATGTTCCGTTGTTATCAATTAGTATTGATTCCGGAAATCCTTGGCCAAGGTGGAATGAAGTTTTGTAAATAGTTTACAAATGTCATTAATTGAATCAATAGCTAATGGCAAAAAACTAACATGATTATACTCAAAATAGAGTAAACATTAATTTCATGCTATATGTCTAATCAAAACATTGTATAATGAAAGGATTAAATTATACAAAAAAATCATACAAGGAAATGTTAGTCAGAACTACTTTGACAATCCTAAATACTTGGATGGTCATAATGTGTTGCTGGACGCCAAGCTTGATCTATGATTATAAATTGTTTAATTAGAGAATTAAAGATAAATTAAAAGAAGTTTTAATTTATCTAATTTTGATTATGAATTATAATTATAATTATAATTTATAATTATTGCCAACATATTTGGGAACCTAATGAATCTCACGTATAGATTAGATCAAAGTTAATTTAATCAAGTTAGACTTGATTATAAAATTTGAAAAATTTATGGTTAAATATGAGATATTTAATAAATAAAGATCAATATGAGATATTGACTCTTATTTGGGCATAATTAGTATTTAGTAAGAATTATTTGTAATTCTAATTAAAGTTTACTTGAAACTAGAATTTAATTTCATTTAAATTACTAAAACATTCAAAGATTATTATAAATAGGCTTAAGCTCTATGGAGCTAGTATTTCTTGCTTAACCCTCTCTATAAGAGTTACAAAGTTCTCTTAATTCATTTTGTAGATATCGTTAGAGGCCGGACATTTGTGCGACTATAGTGGTTGAGACAGATCGATTTCTGAAACGGTTCAAGGGACATGACAAGATAAAGATCAAGTTTCAGAATAAGTTATGAATTAAGTTTTCTCTTTATTATGATTTGTATTAATCATTCTATAGAATTAAAGAGATCTTGATTTTCAGGAAATAAAAAATTACAAAAAAGTTTCATAAATATTTAGCTACAGTCAGAATCAAATTTCGACTTAGTTTTTTAACAAGTTTAACTTTCGATTCAGTTTTTAAAACATCGATTAGTACATATTAAAGTTCTAAATTTTCAGTAAACCTTCAACCAACTTAATATTGCTATGATTAATTGATTATTGGAGTTTTGTTAAATCTTAATGATGTACATTGGAATTTTACTAAAATCAGGACTCAAACTTTTCAAAAAAGTTCTAAATTTTCAATAAACCTTCAACCAACTTATTATTGTTATGATTAATTGATTAAAATCTTAATGATGTACATTGGAATTTACTAAAATTAGGACTCAAACTTTTCAAAAAACTTTCAACAAATATGTTTTTCAGTCAGCTATTGCTATGAACATACAAAATAAACTGCATTTACCTAGACTTTTAAAAAATACCACGAGATGGTCCAAATAATTCCTATTAATTTTGAAAATTTGTTTATTTTATCATATTTTTTAAATTGGGTTAATTAACAAAAACACTTCAAACTTTACTTAATTTTACAACTATAATCTGAACTTTAAAAAGTGGTAATTAAATACCTAAACTTTCAATTTTTCTCAAATATAGTTCGACTATAGTGTCTTTCTTAATGGAGTTGATGTGACTTTCACGCGTAAGATGTTAGGTATAAGTCAATTTTCATGTTAAATTATAATCAAATTAAATTGATTATTATTAATTCGCTTTGAGGGATTTAGCATACAAAGGAAGGGAGTAAATGGACAAAAGAAGAAATCATCTAAACCAAAAACCAATCTCTGTACAAAAATGTATATATACCTTACCAATTAAGGCAGGCAATAGCCTACGATGTTTTTGTCTTTCATTCTTCTCACAAATTCTGATAAACGTTTATGTTTCTTATTTTGCGGCTGAGAAGATTTTAGATAGAGATAGTAACTTAGTAAGAGAAAGAAAATGAAAAATTTTTAACCGAAAGAAAATTGGATTTGTGTTTGGAATGAGTAAATGAACAAGAAGAGGGGCTTTAATCACCATCAAAATCAATTAACTTAGAATTTTAGGTGGATGGCAAAAGAGGAGAGAAGGGTACGATAGGGGTCTTTTTATTTGATTTTCTTTTATTAAAATCTGACGTGGATTTAACATTATATATGACTTCTACATTTACCACAACATAGTTGATGTGGCTTATCATGTCAATTCTGTTAACAGAGATATTAATATTAGACTATATTTAAGAAAAATTGAAAAATCAGATATTTAATTATCATTTTTTAAAATTTTGGATTCTGTTACCAGAGATAGTAACATTAGACTATATTTAAGAAAAATTGAAAAATTAGATATTTAATTGTCACTTTTTAAAATTCGGACTATAATAACAAAATTATGTAAAGTTTAAGATTTTTTAGTGATTAACGCTTTTAAAATTTAAAACTAGAAACTATTTCCTCTTACATATATTTCAAATTAATATCCTTTTTTTAGAATTAATCTAAAAATAGAACACTCACTTTAGTTTTTCATTGTATTTAAAATGTCTTTTGTCTTTCTATTTTTTTCAAAAACTTATTTATTAATAAAAATAATATTTTAAATAATTCGATTTAATTGGTTAAGTTTTTTTTCTCTCTTCATATTAACTTTATAAATTTCAATTTTATTCTAAGACGAGACATACAACTTTGTTTTTCATATTTTATGCCAAAAATTCTTAGTTTAATTATTTTAAAAAATGAAGCGAGATATTAAATTAACTCAAGTAATATCTCACCCCCTTTAAAAAAAAGAGAAAGCAGGGGACTATACTTTCTTTTTGGTGCTTATGGCATTTAACTTTAAATAACTCTCAAACCAAGCGACTACCACACCAACATAGTTCATTTTTTAAATTGTCTGCGGTATATATTTGATTATTTGGATCTAATTTTTAGAGTGAACTAGTTCATCATAATAACTCATGTTTTATTTCTAAAAAGAAAACTCATAGTTTGAATCTTTTAATAGTCATGGCCTAAATTATCTCTCGATATAGGTTCTCCTTTTATTGTGTCAGTGTTATACTACCTGTCACTGTATGCAATAAAAAAAACCATGTTATACAGATATAAATAGATAATATATATTTGATATCTTTTTTATAATATGTTATTACATAATAATAATAGTTCTGGAATAATAAAATTCCCGATAAGTAGATAAATGAGATGAATCTTTATGCTGAATTTGGATGAGAAGGTTAAATTTCTGACGTAAATTAGGTGATTTTGCTCCAACTTTCTTTTTAATGAAGACCTACTCATAGCCTGGATTATGACCTAGAGCGAGTGGAATAATTTATTACATAATAGTAAAATATCTGAAATGATAATAAAATTATCATTACTAATATTCTAAGTACTGAATAAATGTCAAGTATAATTATTATAAATCATTTTCTAGATATTAAGCACAATAAACATAAAATTGTTGATGTATTATAATTTTATCTTATTTTTAACATTTAAAACCTTTCATATTCTAGCTTAATATGTTAAAACTTAATATTTTGTTTATTTATGCAAGATAAGGTTAGAAAATATACCATTTGAATGAACAAAGAATTATGCCTTAATCCAGATCAAAATCTGAGAACCAAAGTGAAATATGAAAAAAAGAGTTTGAAGTGTTGTAGACATGTTAGAGAAAATTGCAGACTTTAGGCATCGAATTTACAAAAGCAAGAGAAATACGCGTTAAAAGTGCTTTAAACTTTATCTTAGTCAAATTTGGGTTAAAATCATTAAATATATAATATGGAAGATATAAAGAATTACAAGATTTTTATGTAGGTTTTGAAGAATATAAATAGAACCAAGATGTGAAGGAAAAATGCATCCAATTTTTATCTACATTTTCCAACTTCCCAAAATTTTCTTGTTCTCTTCTTTCCCTAGTAGATATTGGAGTATTTTTTTTTCATCTTCTAATAGTAGGATTAACTATTGATGGCTATGTTGGCCCCAGTTTTCGTACGGATTTTATGGCGACTACGTGTCACCAATTAGAAATTGATTTGTAATAATAATAATAAAAATGAATTACAACATTTAAATTTAATTAAAGTCTAGTCACGGAAAATTTGTGGTGGGATCCTAAAATAATCTCGGATATATAATTAAATTATTCAAAAACAAAATGATTAACTAAAAACAATTAACTATTAATGAAATAATTAATGGATATTGTCAAATAAAAGAATTAGGTAATAAATATATTAACTAAATTAATTTCATAGGAAAAGTAAAAATAAGACTCACAATTCAATTCAAAATTTTCCATAACTAGAATGAATAAATATTAAAGGATTTGGGTAAAAAAGGATAATTTAATTGGAAAAAGAAAGAGTAAGGCGGCGTGGGAGTCTTCTGGATACGGGGTCTCGCGGTCGCGACTTGGTTGCGGCCGCGAATTTGTCGAACCTAGGTCGGTCGCGATCGCAAATTTTGAGCCTTTGTCGTGATCGCGGCTCTGTTGCGATCGCGAATTGGGAAAAATTGGGGACTCGCGATCGCACCGTGTCATGATCCCGATTTCCACCAGTATTGACACCCTTACTTCTAAGCAGCACTTCTTTCAATCCAGTAACCTAAAAATTACAAACTATATATCAATGGAAAGCTAAGATTAAGCCCTACAACTTTCATGAAGACAACTTTGTCTAATTTCGCATGGATCGCTACAATTTAATCAATTAAGTGAAGGCTACCATTTAATCTAAATTAAACACCAATTATGCATAATTACACCCAAACACAGCTACCTTATAATGGTCATAACTTCTACACCTGACGTCCAAAAATTTCAATCTTTATAGCGATAGAAAGCTAAGAGAATAATCTACAACTTTTATGTGAACAACTAAGCCCAATTCTGCTGAGATCAATACAGATTATTACCCAAAGTTTCAGTTCACACTGTTTACCCCATTCCTTGTTTTCACTCATCAATTCACAAACAATTCTCACCCAAATTTCAAGGACCCGAACCAACAATTAATTTCCTACATACCGAACTCCTTTGATACACAATTTTTCACAAACCAATTCATACAAAATTTTCGCAACATTCAACACAAATCCAATGTAACATAAAAAAGGAAGTTTAACACATATATAACTATCCCTAACAACAACAAAGTAGATACATGTTTTCATACTTTACTTCATAATGTCATAACAGTATCTCAATCGCAAAATACATACAATACCATGGTCGCAAAATACATACTATAATGTTCATGCTGACATGCTTCTAAGATCGCCTAAAAGTGATTGACACTAACTTAGTTACAAAATCTGAATTCCTTGGAGTTATGCCAAAATCTTTGCAAGGCTTCTATTGATCTGTTGGTTCTTCACCTGAGGAGTAGAAAATGTGAGGTGAGCCGGACAGCTCAGTGGCTAATGTACCTACAGTCGATGCTAATGAACTACACATCACACAATAATCATGCATGCCACAACACATCATCACAAACCAAATGGGCTGAAAATTATTGTCAATCATAACATTCAATATACATTAATACTTAACATGTTCAAAAATGCAATCCATACACAATGGCTCGAGAGTTCTATGGAACGAAACGACGAAACTGAAGTTCACACCGTGAGATGAAATGAGTTCGATTTCTCAGGATCTCGTGGCCACAAGCAGGCAGCCGGGAGAAGACTATAGGTCGACTTGCACGTGACTAATGAAACGGATTCCTCTCTCGCCCACATAACAGATTTTCTATAATCATACATTCTACATTGTGTTCATGCTTTCATATTTCATAATTCTTTTCTTCTTCATTCACACAAGGTCATTAAAATTATCACAATGCAACACAATATACATTCACGAAATATTTTTCCCACATCCACAATTGTTCAAAACACACATATTTAATATACATACACCTAATTATTTCAACTCATCATAACTAAACCATCACATATTACTCACATTCGCCATGAATGAAACAACATACAACACATAACAATGTAGTTCATTGATAACTTGCAATTTTTTCATGTTAATTCTTTGTGTTTTACGTTCTTTTGGTAGGTTTTTGTGATGCTTTGCTTGTGTTGCTACGGTAATTTATGTCTTTGCATGTTCTAGGTGACGAAATACAAGGTGACGCAATTTGGAGTGAAATTGACAAAATGAAAGCTGGAGACGAGAGCAATTAAATGAGCCAAAGGAGGAAAGCACATGACGCAAGTCAAGCAGCTATGGACCTACGGACAACAGTTAAGTATTAATTTGAGGAGAGCAAAATCAATGGTTCAACACACAGAGAAGTTACATTTGGAACAATAGCTACAGGTGGCGGCAATTCACGCATAGCAATCACAACTGGAGGGGCGTTTTAAATTAAATCATGGAGGAGCCAATTAAATGAGCATTTTAGCAGAGAGCATGAATAAGACGTGGCGTCAATTAGAGGCAACAGGTGGCATGAAAAGAGGAAATTAATTGGCTTTGGGGAGCTGCGCCTACGGAGAGCAACAAGAGAGAAGGCCGTGAAATAAAAGGACAGCAAAAAACAAATCATGCAAGGTTTAAATGGATTGAGGCCTTTATTTGTCTAATCATAAAACAGTGAGAGGGCTGGACTTAGGGCCCACTTTAATTAATTGAAAAGAGACAAAAACCTAGGAGCAAAGGGGAGAGGATGACGGCAATTTTGAGAAGGGGAGTGACGGCAGCAGCAAGAAATAAGAAGAAAGCTTTGGAACTTGGGGAGAAATAGTCAAAGATTGCGGCAGCTTAGGACAGAGGAAGCTTTTTATTTTTGTCTTGGGCATTCACAGTGTAGACGACGGAGGAAGCTAAAGGACGGCGTGCAGCAGCTATATTGGAGAGTGGACGATAGTTTCAGGAGGATAGTGGATTGACGCGGATTAATTTCTCATTACAACAGTAGGCATCAGCTGTTTTTGGCTCATTCATTGATTTAGGATTTCACAGAAGGTTTAATTCCGTTCTTAATTTGTCAAATTCAGTTATATTAGATA
>JAOSBN010000004.1:38297348-38308632 GCA_027563595.1 Erythroxylum suave | reverse complement strand
ATTCTTTTGGCAATGAACGAAGAATCTTTTTCACCTTCTTGCTATCCGTCATGTGCTTTCCAAGGTTGCCTAATCCATTAATAATTTCTACAAAACGATCAAGCATAGTAGAAATAGACTCACCTTCCTTCATGACAAACATTTCATAGCCATGGAGAAGCATGTGGATCTTTGTTTCTCGAACTTGATTGGTTCCTTCGTGAGTAATGCGTAGTCTCTCCCACATTTCTTGAGCGCTAGTGCATGAGTTCACTCGATTTCTCTCCTCAACGATGAGAGCACAATATATCAACTTCATGGCTTTTGCGTTGATGAAGGCTTTCTTCCAATCATTGTCATCATATTCCAACTCCATCTTTATCTCACCATTTTCATTCAAAGGAATGTATGGACCGAAGATTATGATCTTCCATTACCCCACTCCCTCACTTATGATGTGGTACTTCATAGAATTTTTCCAAGAAGAGTAGTTAGTACCATTAAAAAGAGGAGGGTGATTATTTGTGTTACCTTCTTCCGCTATGTTGTTATGTGTCAAGTTTAGTGCCATCCTTGGATTTTTAGGCTGCTCAGATACCAATTGAAAACAATCTAGAAGGGGGGCTGAATAGATCTTTAAAATTTTTCGCGAAGTGCTACAAAATAGAGAATTAAAACACACAAGACAAACAAAAACAAATCGAAATATAAAAGAGTAGAGAAGAGAGGGAAACACAATATTTATAGAGTTCGATGCAAAGACCTACATCCTCTACCTAAGCTCCCACTTAGGATTTTGTCAAAGTTCTTTACTGCACGCTTCTCCCCCTTAGGATTTTGTCAAAGCTCTTTACTGCACACTTTTTTAGTTTAGTGTGAACTCTTCCATTCAACTTGACTTCCGGCTCAAGCTACACCTTACAGATGATTTGCTTTCCCAACACAAATCCTACCTTCCAAGCAATTCTTCTCTAATCACTCAACTCACAATAATAACAATGATAATAATGAAGTAATAGAGCTCAGTACAGCTGAAGACGATCAGGATATGCTATGTAAGCAATATGAGAGCAATGAGAGAATAATTTTTCACTATAGCACGTATGCTTCTTTTAGAACTTGTGTCATCATTCCTCTGAAGTGAAGACCTCTATTTACAGGCTTCAAGATGTTCCTAGCTATTGTAGAACACTAACTAGCCGTTGTACAAAGATTTGCTCCCATTTGAAATCGTTTGACAAATTCAAATTCTGTTCAGCTGTAACTGATAGTCGAATACTCGATATATAATAGTCAACTAGTACATCATAGTCAACTTGTCTTCCAAGTGATAGTCAACTAGCACACTCTTTTTTTTCATATGAATCTTCAGCTCCGTACTTCGAATAGTCGACTTGTCTAGTTTTCCAACTAACGCATCTGATTGATGATAGTCAACTTATAACATGATAGTCGGCTTGTCTAGTTCTTCAACTAACACATCTCATTGATTTTCCAATCTTTGACTGTTGAGATACATATTTAAAATCCTCATGCAAGATCTTCACATGAATTCCATGTTTTTAATTCTGATACTCATAAGTTGACTAGTGTAATTTTTCAAAATATGTGCTTTTCATCTCTGACTAGTGTAATTCTTCATCAGCATGATAGTCAACTTGTGTCAGCATGATAGTTGACTAGTGTTCCATTTTTATTAACTTCCTTTTAATCCAATTAACCTGAAATAATGTCTAAATCATTTCTTAAGTTTCTTTATTATCAAAACATAGAAGAATTTGATTTGTTAACCTCCATTGGTCCAACAATAGCTTGTACAAGAACATCAGAGAGGTAGATATAAACTGGCTACAAGGATGCCAACGCACATTATGAACACAGCTAAGATGATGAGGAAAGATTCACAACGGGCATCAGAGCCCTCCATCTCACGCGTCAGTACTTAACGAGAGCATCGAAGTCTTGCATATTAACAAGTCAATACCATCACGGACAACAATAATGAGGTTGACTCCAAACTTAAAGGGAAAGTTGGCATAACTCAAATGAACATTCTAATCTCTTTATCTAAAATATTCGTTGTCTCGTCTGCAGAAATCATAAAGACAGAAAGAAAGACTAAAGAAGCATTTCGGTTTAATGTAGAGTCTGTAATACACGGCTAGCAGACATGGAAGAGTAGATGAAGAATTCGTCTGATGACACAGGATTTTCTAGTAAAGCACTATCTACCTGCTTTGTATCTCACATGATTTCTGTTTTAAAGGGACCACCGTCTCCTCCACAACATCAATCAGCAACATCTAAACAGTTGATAAACTACTTGTTCAACAAAAAGTCATTTAACAATTGGTTGATAATTGAACCATTTCTTTTAATATTTTAATTTATTCTCATTTATTCTATAATTTTATCATATATATTTGATTAAATTATCGTAAATGTCTTACGTTAAGAACCTTCGCTTTTATCTTATGACACACAGTTTTACATTAAAAAATACATGGAGCGAAGTTATTAGTAGACCACCGACATTATTTTTTAACTTAATAATTCATATCAGTGTAAATCAATGAGGAAATTAATCCAAATACATAATTTTTTTCTTAAAAAATAAGAAATGGCAATAGGTTATGATACTTCTAATTAAACAGCATGAGGTTATACAATAATTTTGAAAATAAAAAATAGTGAATGTTGACGTCAGCTCACTACAAGACAAAAGAAAAACTAAAAATTTTCATAATTTAAGGAGAAAAAAGAAAACGGGACCCATCGATTTGGATCAGTTTTTGGGTCTGGTGACTTCATAAAGTGAGTTTTTTAATTTTCTAGATTTATTACATTGATAATTAATAAGGTTTAACTTCAGAAAAATCAGCTAAAGGATTTTTTTTGAAAAGAGAAAAAATTGAATTAATAAAGAATGAAGTTACCGATCAAAAGATGTCCAAGGGTATACCCTTTAGTATTCAACGCAACAGAGAATAACTACCAAATGATAACTTGGCTGGACGTTATGCGGAATAAAAGAAATGATAACTTGGCTAGACGTTATGAGGAATAAAAGAAATGATAACTTGGCTGGACGTTATGAGGAATAAGAGTTAATGGCCAGGTGGTGTAAGGTTCTCCAGGCGTAAGAGTTCACTGACTCCTTTAGTTATTTCCGTGACTAGTATTCCCACAGTTTTGCTTGTGGCTGCAAACCTTCTCAAGTTTCTTTCCTTTCAGATTGATTGAACTATCAGACCCCTGGCTATGATAAATGCACCTATTACAGTGTTGGAATAGATGAATGTACTGTCAACCAATGGATGATAATGGTTAGTGAGTTTTCAGAAATATTCCTGCCGCAAAAGGACTTGACCTATTCCCAAATCAAGGTAACTGTCAAGCGTAAGAAGAAGAGATGGTTCATTGATTCATCATGCATTAAATAGTGTGGGCAAGATCTATTAAGATCAATGTAGGATAATTGATCCGTAGTGCTAAGCTTATTTTTCATAGTCAGCCAGAGTAGGAAGGATGCCTTAGGAGGGAGATTTCTATGCCAGACGACGTTGTTTCAAGAGACCCCAGGTGTCTTCACCCGAAGCAGCTCGAGGATGCATTTGATCTTCAACTAATTTATAGGCTGATTCTTCCAAAAAAATAAATTAGAGTTGTTTGAAGGGAAATAATGGGGTTGTAAGTATTTGAGATAATCAGGAAAATGCTTGGAGTCCCCCTAATAAAAGAGCGAAGCTTGGTGGAGGTGGGAAATGGTAGAAGGCTAAGATCAGTATTTTGAAGTTGAATTATAGAGCCATGGCCTGACCAATTGTTGAACCAAAAAGAGGTATTTTTCCCCATTCCCAATTTTATAGAAGACATCATCCTATACTAAATTCTTTAAGAGGATCAACTGGTTCAGAAAGCAGGAATGAGAAGGATTCACATTAATTTTCCAAATACACCTGCCTTTAAGGAAGTACGAATGGAGCCATCAAATCCATACCGATTGCTTATCGTCAAGGATCCACCATAAATGCTTGAGAATAAGAGCTTGGTTTGTGAGTTTTAATGGAGTGATATTTAAACCACCTTCTGTCTTTGGAACACATTAGTCAACCCATTTAACCTTAGTAATCCCTCTAGTTCCAATTGAGTGGTTTCATAGGAAGTTCTTAAATAATCGCTCAACCATTTTGATAACATTCTTAGATAAGAAGACATGGGAGCTCCAGTATATGTGGAGAGAATTAAGGACTATTTTGAGAAGTTGAAGTTTCCTAGCATATGAAAAAAAATATTAACCCAGAAGTGTAGCCTTTTCTAGATTTTTTCGATAAGGGGGAGACACTCAGAAAATCACAGCCTCTTGGTTGATATGGGTAGTCCTAAATATAGCAGTGGTGGCGACTGCATCATCATACTTGTGGCCAAAGCTATGGCCGACTCCAAGTGTAATGGTCCTCGGGATAAGACAAAGTGGTTTTTTTGGAAATTGATGTGTAAACTAATGATCTTGGTTAAACAATCCAATGATCTTATATAGGTTCTAATGGAGTCCAAGTTTGCTCCACAAAATAGTAGAAGATCATCAATAAAGGAAAGGTGGGTTAAACTAACCTTCTTAGAGCGAGAGTGATATCTGAACTTGGGATTTGCTTCCACTTCTTGAGTTATGATAGAACTCAATGTTTCCATGCATAGGAGAAACAAGTATGGAGAAAGGGGGTCTCCTTACCTTAGCCCTTTAGCAGCCTTAAAACAAACCGAGGGACTACTATTGATGAGTATAGAGAAGATAGCCATTGAGATACATTCCTCTAACTAGGTGATGATGATCTTAGGAAAACCATGGGCTTCTAGCATTTTCAAGATAAAATTCCAACAAACACTATCAAAAGCCTTACGGAAGTTGACTTTAATAGTGCAGTTTGGCATAGAGTGATATCAAGAATAGCCCTTTAATAGATCTTGAGCTATTAAAGTATTATCCCCAATTTGTCGGTTACACATAAAAGCACTCTAGTTATTATTAATGAGGGAGGAAAGTAACTTTTTCAGCCTCATGGCAAGAATCTTTGAGATGATAACATTGGAGCAAGCGATTGGTCTGAAATCAATAAAATCAGAAGAGTTAGAGCATTTAGGAATCAAAAACAAGAATGTTTTATTAATCTCCTTGAGTAATATACCAATGCAAAAAAATTCCTTAATAGCTTCTTTGATAAAGGATCCTGTGACAGCCCAAGATTTCTAATAAAAGTGGGCATTCAAATCATCAGGTCCAGGGGCCTTCATGCCATCCATAGCAAAGATAACATCATCAATCTCCTTATCCTCCACCAGTCTGGTTAGTGTAGCAGCCTCCTTAGGAGTGGTCCTTTTGAAAATAATCTTAATAAGTTCATCATAAGAGATTTGGGCGGAGCTGGTAGTACCAAGAAATGCAGCGAAATAAGGAACTGCCTCATTCTGGATGTCTTTAAGATCATGGAGTTGGACTCCATCCTCATTGATGATAGTATGTATATGGTTTTGATTTTTCCTAGCAATAATAGTATTAAAGAAAAATTTGGAGCACTTATCCCCATCTTTTAGACAGCTGATCCTTGCCCTCTGTTGGAGTAGAGAGGAGTGATTATGAACATCAACAATATATTTCAAAACGGCTTATTTTTCTCTATCTCTATTGAGGGGGTCTTGAGGAGAGGAGTCATATCTCTGTTGGATAGCAGTCAATTCAGTCCTAGGTGTATGGACAACTAGAACTGTGTTAGGACTCTTTAAGACTTGAGCTTATATTTAATGCCTTTGAGCTTATGAACACATCGGTACCGCTTGGTACCATTAATTGAAACTCCAACCCCCGCTTAACAAACCTCCAAAAAATTAGGATCATTGGCCAAGAAGTTATTAAAACAAAAGGGAAATGATTGCCTAGTCTGATGGAACAAGTTTGGAATTTTAATAGGAGTATGATCTGAAAAGAAAGGTTCTTGAAATTTTGCACAACTATCAAGGAATTGAACCAGTCAATTAGCATTGACAAGCGCTCTATCAAGCTTCTTATTGATGAACCATTTAATGCTTTGCTTATTGGTCCATGTGAATATGTAGCCTGTCTGTTTCAAGTTAATAACATTAAGGTGATCCACACAGTCCTTGACGTCTGCTGAAAAATTCCTATGAATGTAATGACCTTGAGCTTCTGTATTTTATAGTGTGGAATTGAAATCGCCATAAATCAGCCAAGGTGTGCTAAGAGTGGAGCTCAAGTTTTCTAGATCATTCTGTAAGGTTCTCTACTGAAATCCAAAATTACTAGCATATATAAACGACATGGTGGTATTAACTTACTATTAAACGAAATGAACTCGAAGGTGAATAGCCTGATCTGTTGTATGAAGAGTGTCTACCTTAATAGCATCTACATTGTAACAGATAATAATTCTGCCAAAGGCTTGCTGAGAGTGATTAGAGGGAATAGTCTAATGAGGTCCTAACATCCTCAATCTATCCATATTCTCATCCCTTATTTTGGTTTCTAAAATTCCTATAATTTGAGGCTTTTTCCTTATGAAAAACTCCTCTAAAGCCCCCAAATTTGTTGGGTAATTCAAACCTCTAACATTCCAATAAATGATGGACATCAATGACTATATCTAGAAATTTTCTTCTTGCTCTGTTGGGAGCGACATCTCTTAACCATCTGGAACTGATTTGGAGTTGTTGTCATATTATTGATAGTGCCTATGGTGTCAACCGTAGCTGTGGGAAAGTGATTTCCTACGTCCTTGCCAAGTCCAACTATAATAGGAGAGCTATGGTCTTCAACAAGAAAGGAATCACGATCTGTCAGATTGGGAAAGGAAGAACCCATAGGAGTACCAAGAGTGGAAGTGGTATTATAACCATTTTAGAGTAAATTTTTGTGCTTCGAACTTCAAATGTGAGAGGTACTTAAGGTTCCTATCTCATATGGTATGGTTATTGTTTGGTATTGCATGATAATCACTTTGATTAAGATTTTTCTTTTGATTAATTCTCAAATAAAGTCTATAGATGATGTTTGCAGCACTGATATGTGATAATGTGAATGTGCATAAGGCTTTGCATTTATTGATGATACATTGTCACATATTATATGTCTATAAAGAATGTAAGGATAATATAAAGATATATTTCTTATGTTTATGGATCAGTTTGGGTACTAATGAGAATATAGTCAACACAGTGGCCTTTCAAGTTACTATTTAGAGTGTTTTGCTTGGGTGTTTGAGGATGTCTCTAGTCTTGTGTTTGGTTATTCTGTCCATAGGTGTTAACCTTATGCGAGACTTGGAGATTTGTATAAAGGCATAAGATGGAAGAAAGTCATTTCTTAATGGCCATTATTATAGGTAGGCCGTCTCCATCTACATCTACCAACTCGGAGGCTGATATAGTAACATATGTAGCCTGGGATAGGTCAAACAGGATGTGTTACCTGACCATTAAGAAATCAATCTTAGATCATCTTTTAAGTGGACTTCCGGAGATGCACATGGCAAAAGATTTTCTGGATAATGTCTCATAAAAAGACAGGGTCTCGTCCAATATTGATATAAGGACCTTAATGAAAAAATTATTCTCCATAAGATACACTAGAGAAGGGGGAGTGTGGGAGTATATAATCAGAATGGTCCATCTCCAGAGCGAGTTGAAGGCACTAAATTTTCCAATTCCTAATGCTTGCATAGTTCACAGGCTTTAAACACACTCCTCTAGATTTTGGTATTTTGGTGATGACAGGTTATTTGCAGGTTGAGGCTTAGGACATTAATGCTCTAATTACCCGATGCATTGCTAAGGACAAGAAGCTCAAGAATGTAGCTTCTATAACCCTTAAAGCAACCAAAAGGAAGGTAACGATGAAGTTTATTAGATTTAAAGGTAAAAGATTTAAAGTTTCTCCACATATTGATGTTAGTCAATCTAGTGTTAGTAAAAGTCCTGTGGATATAAAGAATGTGAGGTTTTAGTTTTGTAAAAATAAGGGACGTAAATAACAAGATTGCTAGAGGTATAAGACATAGAAGGGAAGGCAAGAGTTGTCAGGTAACTCTTTGGATTGTATAATCCATGAGTATAATCTCATTATACCTACACATGGTGGCTAGATAGTGGAGCTTCTAATTATGTTGCTTCCACAATTTAGGGTATCATGCATAATAGAAAGTCAAATAAAGAGGAGGAAAGACTAATGGAGGATAATAATAAAGAATTGAATGTAATATGTATAGGGGATGTGTGTTTGAACCTTGATACAGGGTTTGTTCTTAGTTTTATAATAGGTGCTTAATTGATTATGAATTTATTCCATAACACTTAGTGATTATTTCTATAAAATTGCTTAAGACACTTACTTTGACTCATACGTGATTTTAGGGACAATTTGGAAGCAAAGAAGTTAAAGTAAGTCGAAAGCATGATCTTTGGGCTATTTTTTGAAGATTAATATTCACTAGTCTTCATGGAGCAAGATTGAGAAATATTGGAGCAAGTAAAGACAAGAAAATTAAGATGATGAAGCAACATTGCTTATGGCATACAATTGGAAAAATAAAGAGGTAGAAAATCTATGCATGCCATGGATGTTTTAACGTTAATTTAAATAAGTAATGGATGGATGGTTAGATGATGGATGGTAGCGTTTAATGGATAAAGGAAAGCTAAACGGTAGTAGGAGGATAGTTGGAAGCATGAAGCACAATACGACAACAACACATGAAGAAAATGCAAGGCAACATGGTAAGGTAAGGAGCACAAAACGATAGTAGCAGTGGGAAACAAAGAAGGGCCAAAATACAAGTAACACATGAAGAGTACGCAGGCACATGGACAAATAAGAAAAGAAAAATGTAAACGTTGAAAGGATGCGACCAAAGCACATAGTAACAAGAGATAATAGGAATATAGCAAAGAAGGGTTTATAGGAAGCATTGGTTTAATAAAAAGGGAGAACAAAGAGGTTTTTCGGCTAGAGTTTCTCAGCTGAAGCAAAATAGGGAATAAGATAGTTGTTTTGGGCTGAATCGAGGGGGAAATTTGGGAGCTTCAAAAGAACACAAAGATGGAGGCAAGCTCTCTACCATGAGGAGACCCATAGAGGGGTAGCTTTCTGATACTGGTTCAATGGGGATATCGACACTGATGACTCAGTTAAGCATTCCTTTTCTTGTTTTTGTTGTTTCTTTCTATCGTATTGAATTGATTGTGTTATCCTATGTTAATTGATTTGGGCTTTATGTATGGACAATCATATTCTCATTGTCATTTGATTATTTGTGTATGAACCCATTAGGTATTGTGAAAAGATGATTTGAATGCATTTATTAGATCGTTTTATTACAAACCCATTGCTAGAATTTCAATACAATTCGTAATTATTATATTTGAAATTCAATTGTAGCTATTACTGGTTCATAATCATTAGTGATAACATAAACTAGTTTAAATGATGCATTGTATGTGGTGATTGTCTTGATTAAAGGTTTTCCTAATTTGTAATGCTATTATCCAATTAAATCTAAAGATCGTATCCTAGGTTATTCGATAGTTAGGTTTAATTAATGATCGTATTTTAATTAAACAATACCTAAGGGAAAACTTGGGTTAATACATTAACCTATGATTAATAGTTCAAGGAGAGACAAAAGAACAACAATTCAATGAAATGTGTTTGATTAGGGTTTAGGTCGAGATTGAACAAAGAAATTGAGTTCCTAACGAATTCACCACTTTCATTATTTTTTATGTGTTTTCTTTAAATTACTTTTGTTAATTAGTTTAGCATTATTTTATTTTCTTATTTTAAAACCAAAACCCCCTAAACTTAAATACCAATTAATTTCATTTCATTAAATTTACACACACTCTTTGTGGGATCGACCTAGACTCACCATTGCTATAGCAGGAGTCTAGCTTATTTGGACTAGCATTATGATGCATTGTTAATTTTGACACCATTGTCGGGGAGTGCGATGTTTAGTTTTTGTTCTTAATTTTAATTGGTGTTTTGTATATATTTGTTTGTAATTAGTTTTCTTTCAGTTATTTCTTGATCTTTTCACTTTTTGTTTTGTGTTAGTGATTTAAAATTTTAAAATATATATATTCATGGACGAAAGTAATTTCTTTCATTATATTCCCAACCTTATAATTATGTTTTGAGTGATCATACAAATTTTAATTATGGATGGGATAATCAACAAAATTACTTCCTTGATAGTTTGCAGGACTCACAACAATTCCCGTATGGACCAGAAGCTTCTTATTACGACTCAGGTCCATCTTTGGAAGAATTGATTAATGTTGTTACTGTTAATACTCCATAATTCCAACAGGATGAAAAACAAATTTGGTCTAGCTTTCAAATTTGGGAGAGCCAATAAAACTCAGGTACATTCTTGGAAGAATTGGTCAATGTTGTCGCTGTTAACACTTTGCAAATTTAGCAGGATGAGATACAGTTCTAGTAAGAAACAACGTCTCGAATCCAGAATTTGACAAGCCAAACTGTTTAATTGATGGAAGTTATCGACCGCCTAGCATCACAAAGCGAGGAGACGCAACCATTTCAACCTAAGATATACCCAACGGGCATTAGCACAGAGAGCTTACAAAGTGATGAGAAGTTTAAGAATCTAGAGTGCACTACTCAAGGAATTGCGTATTAAAAAGAAGTTGAGGAGGAGCTCGAAGTAGAAAAAGACATATATTTTAGCTCGAAGGTAAATACCGAGTTCCAATTTGTTGTTAAGACTGACCCTTCACCTCTACCTAGTAGGTTGGAAGAATTAAACAAAGAAGAAAAAGGTGAAGAGTTATTTGATATATTTCTTGCGTGCATGGACTTAGTAGAGATTAAGAGTCTAAGGATAGGGAAAAAGCTTAATGGGAATAATTATCAACCAAGGCCCTATCTAGAAGAATCTCATGCGAAGAGAGCACAAGTTGTGATAGTGAAAGATCATAATTTTGTCAAGTGAGGAGAAAACATGGAGTTGAGCCAGTGACCCTAAACAAAGGCGCTTTTTGGGAGGTAACCCAAGGGAAGTAAATTTCTTTACTTTACAATTTTCCATTTCTTTTTATATGTAAGTGTGTTTCTATGTTAGTTGTTGTTTTTACTTGTTTTAAGTTTTCAATCAAAATGAGAGAAAATAAACCAAAACAAATAATCATTTTCTCATTTGTCTATTGCTTCTAGGATTTTATAGTCATGACTAGAGAATGAATTCACTAGAGAATTATATGTAAACTTTATCAT
>JAOSBN010000004.1:38281888-38297248 GCA_027563595.1 Erythroxylum suave | reverse complement strand
GTTTGACATTTATTGAAGATTGGTGGCGAAATTGATGGAAGCTTGGGATTTTTTCCCTATAAAAGGAGAAGTTTACAGAAGTTCTAAACACACCACTCCTTCCTAAAATCCTCTCATCCCCTCTTCAATTATTTTCTGTATACTTATGAGTTTTTGAAAGCCTTTTGTTCTAGCCTTTGTACTTGTATACATTCTACACATATTAGTAAAATTGCTC
This sequence comes from Erythroxylum suave, assembly GCA_027563595.1. Classification (NCBI taxonomy): domain Eukaryota; kingdom Viridiplantae; phylum Streptophyta; class Magnoliopsida; order Malpighiales; family Erythroxylaceae; genus Erythroxylum; species Erythroxylum suave. Next base: position 38,297,031 of record JAOSBN010000004.1, on the reverse strand, counting down.
ACCCTCCGGCCGTAGACGTAGGTCACATTGACCGAACCACGTAAATCTTTGTATTCTGTCTCATTTTATTTTTCCTATATTTATTTTCGTTACTATTTTTCGAGCTACTAAATTCAACCGGTATCCGATCCGAGGGTATTTTATCTTAACATAGGATAACTGATTCACAATGCTAAGCTTATTTTTCATGGTCAGTTAGAGAAGGAAGGATACCTTGAGAGGGAGATTTCTATGCCAGACGACGCTGTTTCAAGAGACCCTGAGTGTCTTAACCCAAATCAGCTCGATGATGCATTTGCTCTTCAACTGGTTTATAGGTTATTCTTCCAAAAAATAAATTAGTGTTGTTTGACAGGGACAATGGGGTTATAGGTATTTGAGATAATCAGGAAAATTCCAGGAGTCCCCCTAATGAAAGAACAAAGCTTGGTGGACGTGGGAAATGGTAGGAGGCTAGGATCAATATTTGAAGATTAATTATGGAGCCATGGCATGATCAATTGTCGAACCAAAAAGAGGTTTTTTTCCCCCCTTTCCCAATTTTGTAGAAGATATCATCCTATACTGAATTCTTTAAGAGAATCAGCTGGTTCAGAAAGCAGGAATGAGAAGGATTCACGTTAATTTCCCAATACACCTGCCTTTGAGGAAGTATGAATGGAGCCATCGAAGCCATACCGATTGCTTTTCTCCAAGGATCCACCATAAATGCTTGAGAATAAGAGTTTGGTGTGTGAGTTTTAATGGAGTGATATTTAAACCACCTTCTATCTTTAGAGCACATTAGTCAGCCCATTTAACCTTCGTAATCCCTCTGGTTCCATTTGAGTGGTTTCGTAGGAAGTTCCTAAATAATCGTTCAACCATTTTGATAACATTCCTAGATAGAAAGACATGAGAGCTCCAGTATATGTGGAGAGAATTAAGGACGGTTTTGAGAAGTTGAAGTTTCCCAGCATATCAAAGAAATTTATCAACCCAAGAGTATAGCCTTTTCTGGATTTTTTCGATAAGGGGGACACACTTAAAAAATCATAGCCTCTTGTTTGCTATGGCTAGTCCTAAATATAGCAATGGGGGGACTGCATCATCATACTTATGGCCGAAGCTATAGTCGATTCCAAGTGTAATGATCCTTTGGATAACATGAAGTGGCTTTTGGGGAAATTGATATGTAAACCAAAGATCTTGGTGAAACAATCCAATGATCTTATATAGGTTCTAATGGAGTCCAAGTTTGCTCCACAAAATAGCAGAAGATGATTAGTAAAGGAAAGGTGGGTTAAACCAACCTTCTTAGAGTGAGAGTGATATCTAAACTTGGGATTTGCTTCCACTTCTTGAGTTATGATAGAACTCAGTGTTTCCATGAATAAGAGAAATAAGTACGGAGAAAGGCGGTCCCCTTGCCTTGGCCCTTTAGCAGCCTTAAAATAAACCGAGGGACTACCATTGATGAGTATAGAGAAGATAGCCATTGAGATATTCCTCTAACCAGGTGATAAAGATCTTAGGAAAATCGTGGGCTTACAGCATTTTCTAGATAAACTTCCAATTAACACTATTAAAAGCCTTGCGAAAGTTGACTTTCATGGTGCATTTTGGTATAGAGTGATATCGAGAATAACCCTTTAATAGATCTTGAACTATCAAAATATTATTCCCAATCTTTCGGTTACACATAAAAGCACTTTGGTTATCACTAATGAGGGAGGAGAGTAACTTTTTCAGCCTCATGGCAATAATCTTTAAGATGATCTTATAAAAAACATTGGAGCAAGCTATTGGTCTGAAATCACTTAAATCAGAAGTGTTAAAGCATTTAGGAATCAAAAATGAGATTGTTCTATTAATCTCCTTGAGTAATCTACCATTGCAAAACAATTCCTTGATAACTTCCTTGATAAAGGATCATGTGATAGCCCAAGATTTCTGATAAAAGTGGGTGTTCAAACCATCAGGTCCAGGCGCCTTCATGCCATCCATAGCAAAAACAACATCATCAATCTCCTTATCCTCCACTGGTCTAGTTGTAGCACCTCATCAAGTGATCCTTTTGGAAATAATCTCAGTGAGTCCATCATAAGAGATTTGGGTGAAGCTGGGAGTACTAAGCAATGCAGAGAAATATGGAACTGCCTTATTCCGGATATCCTTAAGATCATGGAGCTGGAATCCATCGTCATTGGTGATAGTATGTATACGGTTTTGATCGTTCTTGACAATAATAGTATTAAAGAAAATTTTGGAATACGTATCCCCATGTTTTAGCCAGTTGATCCTCGCCCTCTATTGGAGTAGAGAGGAATGACTATGAATAGCAACCATATAGTTCAAAAGGGATTGTTTTTCTCTATCTTTATTGAGGGGGTCTTGAGGAGAGGAGTCATATATCTGTTGGATAGTAGTCAATTCAGTCTTAGGTCTCCAGAGAGCTAGGGCTGTGTTGGGGCTCTTTAAAGAATTGAGAGACTTGAGCTCATATTTAATGCCTTTGAGCTTGTGAACACATCGGTATTGCTTAGTACCATTAATTGAAACTCCAGCCCCCACTCGGAAAATCTCCAAAAAATTAGGATCATTGGTCAAGAAGTTATTAAAAAAAGGGAAATGATTGCCTAGTCTGATGGAACAAGTTTGGAATTTTAATAAGAGTATGATCTGAAAAGAAAGGTTCTTAAAAATTTGCAAAACGATCAAGGAATTAAACCAACCAATTGGCATTGACTAGGGCTCTATCAAGCTTCTTCTCGATGAACCATCTAGTGCTTTGCTTGTTGGTCCATGTGAATGTGTAGTCCACCTGTTTCAAGTCAATAACATTAAGGTGATCCATACAGTCCTTGAAGTCTGCTGAAAATTTTTTGAGATTACAATGACCTTAAGCTTCTAAATTATATATTGTGGAATTGAAATCACCACAAATCAACCAAGGTATGCTAAGAGTGGAACTGAAGTTTGCCATATCATTCTATAAAGTTCTCCACTGAAATCCAAAGTTAATAGCATATATGAAGGATATGGTGGTTTCAACTTGCTACTGAAGAAAATGAACCTGAAGGTAAATAACTTGATCTGTTGTGTGAAGGGTGTCTACCCTAATAGCATCTACATTTTAACAGATAATAATTCTACTAAAAGCTTGCTGAGAGTGATTGGAGAGAATAGTCTAATGAGATCCTAACATCCTCAATCTATCCAAATTCTTAGCCCTTATTTTGGTTTTTGAAAGTCCCATAATTTGAGGTTTTTCCGTCATTTCAAAATCCCGTAAAGCCACCAACTTTGTTGGATAATTCAAACCTCTAACATTCCAAAAAATAATGGACATCAATGACTATATTTGGTAATTTTCTTTTTGCTCTATTGGGAGCATCATCTCTTGATGTAACTCCGCAACTTCACGGGTCTCAAGTAGTATAGTATAATATCGTCCCACAAGGAGTAATTGTGTAAGTACTAGGCTTGGATTACTCAATTATTGGACTAAGCAGTTGTGTAAAAATGGGGAATTAAATTAAGGAATTTAACTATAAAAATAATAAAACCAATGATAAATAAAGAAGCGAATGTCACTAGGGATTAATCCGAATGGAATGTGGTAAGCTTCAAGGAAGGTTCCACTTTTAGCGATTTCTATGGACTTCACTTGGATTAATTTATGAGGCAAATTTTGGTTGATAGAAGGTTGAGCCTAGAGTTCCTTAGATCCTTTTTCAAGGTATCAAAGAAGTATTATGCAATAATCCTAATCTACTGTCGTAGTCTAGCAATCAAGCATAACCCATTAAGTTCTTTGCTAAACTGAGTTTTCTCTCATAAACTCAGTCTATGTCTAAATCTGAAATTTACAAGTTCCCTATTTTGGAATTCCGTTATCAATTTTCACCTTTTGATTCTTCAATTAATAACCAATGTCAAGTAATGGTTGGCCAAACACAATAGCAGCAAAATCAATTTCAAAACAGAGAAATCAAAACCAAGAAACTCATACTCATAAATCAATCAAGATTTAATCCATAAAAATTAGCTAAAAGTTTCAGCCCTAACCTTGAAACTTTGGAGAAACTACTCAGTCATGATAGGAAGAAAACCGCAAGCATTAAAGTCAGCAAATAACATAGAAAAAAAAGGGAAAAACAAATATAAAATAGAGGACAAATAGGTCATGAGTTCCCCCTCTCTGCGTTGTTTGCATCTCCTTCTGCTGCCTTGCGTCTGTCCCTGTTGTGCGCCACTCCTAGAGCATCATTTGTGGTGATCTGCATCTGTGCGTCACTGAGGCTTGCGTTCTCCTAGTGCTGGGCTCCTCCTCGCTTCTGGTTGGCTTCACGTGCGTGCTACTTGGTGCTGCCTCACTTTTGTCCCTCTGTTGCGCTGCTTTTCGTTTCCTACCCACCACGCCTCCACTGTTGTCCCCTGTAGCCAGATGTAAAACCTCTCCCTGTTTAAAACCTAGCCCCTGGCATTTCTCATTTCTTCTTTTCATGCTTTGTCCCTACGGCAACATTTTTTTTTGGTCTCTTTTATGCCTCCCAGCAATTGCCGTTTTCTCCTTGGTGGCTAGCGCTTTTGGTCTTCTCCCCTAGCTGCTCCTTTTCTTTTGTATTTCCCATTGATTTTTGCTTCATTTCACTAGACTGTTCGGTTGGACTTCATTTAACTATGGTTGTGGTCTTTTTCAACTAAAATCAAGTGTATTTCCTACAAATTAAACATGAACCACTATAGATGCTGATTCAGATAAACTAAACAATTTAGCGGGAAAAATATGTATAAAACCTAATGACTATACGCAAGAATTAAAGGAAAAATGCCACTCATTTCAATGAGAAAATGGATTCAACATCTCTCAACCATCTGGAACTGATATGGAATTGTTGTGGTTTTGTTGATAGTGCCTATGGTGTCAACCGTAGATGTGAGAGAGTGATTTCCTACATCCATGTTAGGTCCCACTATAATAGGAGAGTTATGGCTTTAACAAGGGGGGAATTACAATCTATTAGATTTTGAAGGGAAGAACCCATAGGAGTACCAAAAGTGGAAGTGGTATCATAGTCATTTTTGAGTAAATTTTTATGCTTCGAACTTCAAATATGAGAGGTACATAAGGTTCCTATCTCATATGGTGTGGCTATTGTTTGGTATTGCATGATAATCACTTTGATTAAGATTTTTCTTCTGATTAATTCTCAAATAAAGTCTATAGATGATGTTTGCGGCAATGATATGTGATAATGTAAATGTGTATAAGGCTTTGCATTTATTGATGATACATTGCCACATATTATATGCCCATAAAGAATGTAAAGATAATATAAAGATGTATTTCTTATGTTTATGGATCAATTTGGGTACTAATGAGAATATAGTCAACGCAGTGGCCTTTCAAGTTAGTATTTGGAGTGTTCTGCTTAGGTGTTTGGGGATGTCTCTAGTCTTTGTTTGGTTATTCTATCGACAAGTGTTGAGCTTATGTGAGACTTGGAGATTTGCATAAAGGAATAAGATGGAAGAAAGTCATTTCTTAATAGCCATGATTACGGATAGGCCATCTCCACCTACATTTACTAGTTCGGAGGCTGATATAGCAACATATGTAGCCTGGGATCGGTCAAACAGGATGTATTACCTAACCATTAAGAAATCAATCTTAGATCTTCTCTTAAGTGGCCTTTCAGAGATGGACATAACAAAAGATTTTCTGGATAATGTCTCATAGAGATACAGGGTCTCATCCAATATTGAGATAAGTGTCTTGATGAAAGAATTATTCTCTATAAGATGCACTAGAGAAGGGGGAGTACGGGAGTATAAAATCAGAATGTTCCATCTCCAAAATGAGTTAAAGGCACTAAATATTCCAATTCCTGACGCTTGCATAGTTTACCAAGCTTTAAACACACTCCCTCCATATTTTGGTATTTTGGTGACTACATATTATTTGTAGGTTGAGGCTTAAGACATCAATGCTCTAATGACCCAATGCATTGCTAAGCACTAGAAGCTCAAGAATGTAGCTCCTATAGCCCTTAAAGTAACCAAAGGGAAGGTAACAATGAAGCTTGCTAGATTCGAAGGTAAAAGATTTAAAGTTTCTCCACATATTGATGTTAGTCAATCTAGTGCTAGTAAAGGTCCTGTAGATATAAAGAATGTGAGGTGTTTGTTCTGTAAAAAGAAGGGACATAAAAAACAGGATTGCCAGAGGTATAAGACATGGAAGGAAAGACAAGAGCTGTCAACTAACTCCTTGGATTGTACAATCCATGAGTTTAATCTGGCTATACCCACATCAAGTTCTTAATGGCTAGATAGTGGAGCTTCTAATCATGTTGCTTCCATAATGCAAGGTATCATACATAAGAGAAAGTCAAATAAAGAGGAGGGAAGATTGGTGGAGGACAATAATAAACAATTGAATGTATGATATATAGGGGATGTGTGTTTGAACCTTAATACAGGGTTTGTTCTAGTTTTATGATAGGTGCTTAATTGATTATGAATTTATTCCATAACACTTAATGATTATTGCTATAAAATTGGTTAAGACACTTTGATTCATATGTGATTTTAGGGACAATTCGGAAGCAAAGAAGTTAAAGTGAGTCGAAAACATGATCTTTGGGCCATTTTTCGAAGATTAATATTCACTTGTCTTCATGGAGCAAGAATGAGAAATATTGAAGCAAGTAAAGATTAGAAAATCAAGATGATGAAGCAACATTGCTCACGGCATATAGCTGGAAAGATAAAGAAGTAGAAAATCTGTGCATTTCATGCATGTTTTAATGTTAATTTAAATGAATAATGGATGGATGGTAGCATTTAATGGATAAAGGAGAGCCAAACGGTAGCAGTTGGATAACTGGAAACACAAAGCACAATATGACAACAACATATGAAGAAAACGTAAGGCAACATGGTGAGGCAAGGAGCACAAAACGACAGCGATAGTGGGAAATAAGGAAGGGCCAAAATGCAAGTAACACATGAAGAATACGCAGGCACATGAACAAATAAGAAAAGCAAAACATAGACGTTGAAAGGATGAGACCAAAATGCACAGTAGCAAGAGATAATAGGAAGACAGCGAAGAAGGGTTTACGATGGTTTTAATAAAAAGGGAGAAGAGAGAGGGTTTTTCAGCTAGAGTATTCGATTATTTGTGTATGAACCTATTAGGTATTGTGAAAAGATGATTTGAATGCGTGCATTGGATCGTTTTATTACAAACCCATTGCTACAATTTTAATATAATTCGTAATTGTTATATTTGAAATTTATTTATAGCTACTAACGGTTCCTAATCATTAGGGATAACATAACCTAAGTTAAATGATGCATCGTATGTGGTGATTGCCTTGATTAATTGATTTTCCTAATTAGTAATGCTACTACCCAATTAAATCTAGAGATCGTATCCTAGGTTATTTGGTAGCTAGGTTTAACTAATGATTGTATCTTAATTAAACAACACCAAAGGGAAAACTTGGGTTAATACATTAACCTATGATTAATATTTCAAGGAGAGAAGAAAAACAATTCAATGAAATGTCGAGATTAAACCAAGGAATTGAGTTCCTAACAAATTCACCACTTTCATTATTTTTTATGTGTTTTCTTTAAATTACTTTTGTTAATTAATTTAGCATTATTTTATTTTCTTATTTTAAAACCAAATCCCCCAAAACATAAATACAGATTAATTTCATTTAAATAAATTTATACACACTCTCTTTGTGGGATTAACGTAGACTCACCATTGCTACAGCAATAGTCTAGTTTATTTTGACTAGCATTACAACGCATTGCCAATTTTGGCACCATTGCTAGGGAGTGCAATGTTTAGTTTTTGTTTTTAATTTTAATTGGTCTTTTGTATATATTTGTTCGTAATTAGTTTTCTTTCAGTTATTTCTTGATCTTTTCACTTTTTGTTTTGTGTTAGTGATTTAAAATTTTAAAAAATATATATTCATCGACAGAAGTAATTTCTTTCATAATTCATATTCCCAACCTTATAATTATGATTGGAGCAATCATATAAATTTTAGTTATGGATGGGATAATTAACAAAATTACTTCGTTGATAGCTTGCAGGACTCTTAACAATTCTCGTATAGACCAGAAGTTTCTTATTACAACTTAGGTCTATCTTTGGAAGAATTGGTTAATGCTATTATTGTTAATACTCCAAAATTCCAACAAGATAAAAGGCAATTTTGCTCTAGTTTTCAAAATTGGCAGAGCCAACAAAACTCAGGTACATCCTTGGAAGAATTATTTAACCTTGTCACTTCTAACGCTTTGCATATTCAGCATGATATGATAAAGTTCTAGCAAGAAACAACATCTCAAATATAGAATTTGGCATTTTAGACGGTTTAATTAATGGAAGTTATCGACTGCCTAGCATCACAAAGCGGGGAGACACAACCATTTTAACCCAAGATATGCCTAATGGATGTTAGCACAGAGACCTTACATTACGGAGACCTTACAAAGTAATGAGAAGTTTGAGAATCTAGAGTGCACTACTCAACGAATTACGTGTCAGGAAGAAGTTAAGGAGGAGCTCGAAGCAGAAAAAGACATATCTTTTAGCTCGGAGGTAAATACTAAGCTCCAATTTGTTGTTAAGACTGACCTTTCACCTCTACCTAGTAGTTTGGAAGAATTAAACGAAGAAGAAAAAGACAAATAGTTATTTGAAATATTTCCCAAGTGCATGGACTCAGTAGAGATTAAGAGTCTAAGGATAGGGAAAAAGTTGAATGGGAATAATTATCAACCAAGGCCCTATCCAAAAGAACTTCATGTAGATAGAGCGCAAGCTATGATACCAAAAGATCATAATTTTGTCACACGAGGAGAAAATATGGAGTTGCGTCAGCGACCCTAAACAAAGGCGCTTATTGGGAGGCAACCCAAGCGAAGTAAATTTCTTTACTTTACATTTTTACATTTCTTTTTATATACATGTGTGTTTCTATGTTAGTTTTTTGTTTTTACTTGTTTTAAGTTTTCAATCAAAATGAGAGAAAATAAGACAAAACAAATAATATTTTTCCTCATTTTTCTATTGCTTTTAGGATTATAGACTCATGACTAGAGAATCTTATGGAAACTTTATCATGTACTTTTACTCTTATGGTTGGTCGAGTGCATTATCTTTATAAGAGTAACGACTAGTGATAGACAAAAGTCGGTGAGATTTTGAGCCTTTATAGACTAACACATTCATATTAGTCTTATTGTCTTTGTTTATGTGTGACCTTCATAACATGTAAATCCTTATTTTGTCTTGAATCTCTATTCAAGACCACATTTTTATCACATGCATTAACATGGAGATGATTAAGCATTCTTTGCTTTTCTGAACTACATTAGCCAAATAGCCTACCCATTATCTTATTTTCCTTTTGATAAGCCGCTTTGACCTTTATACCTTTCTTTTTGTATACACCACATTATGTGCTTTAAGCGTAACCAAATGTCCTACCTAAGCCATAAAGCTAGTGGAGCATTTGTGATTGTTGAGTTTGTGAATATACAAAAGTATAAGTGTAGGAGTGTACATGTGGGTTGGTTATAATGTTGGGATGCTATTTTATGTCTTATCCTTGAAATTCCCATGTTAATGTAGTTTCTTTTAATGTTTATAAATATATAAGCAAAAGAAAAATAGAAAAGAAAAAGCAAAAAGCAAAAAGAAAAAAGCAAAAAGCAAAAAGCAAAAAGAAAAAGAAAAGAAAAGAAAAGAAAATATATGTTTAAATAAATGCATTAAGGAGAAAGTTCATATATGTTGAAAAGTTGTTTATGATTAATGCATTCTCCTAAAGTTGTGTATTAGATATGAGTTAGTTATTGGCTTGGAAGGTTAACTCTTTGTGCTTTCAATGTATTATCATCAATTGTATGAGTGATCTCTTCGGATTGGTATACTCTTAATGTAGTTTATGTATAAGAGCTTGAACTTGAGTTATGAATCATCATTTTTGCATGCATCATAATTGATTTACACAATTGTGAGGGAATATTGGTTTTTGCAATTAATGTTACATTGAGGGTTGCTTTTGTTTCACTAGATTTGATGGCTTTCATATGACTTAACCCAAATACAACCTACCTTACTTTTGCCCACATTACAACCTTGAAAAGTCCTTTGAACCATGATTTTGCATGTGACCTTTAATGGTGGAGAAATGAAATGATATGCAAAGTTGCGGATTGTTATGATCATGAATGGTGTTGAGTGTACTCATAGATATATTAAAGTTAAGCACATTTTCCATGTCTACCATTAGATTGCTCGATTTTTAAAAGTATTGAATGTTGATTGATCATGAGTAAAAGCTTGGAATGTCAATTTCTTGCTACGATTTTCGGAAGTCATTCATCTTTGTTTATGATTATGTATTCTTGGAACATATGAGAATTGAGGAAATGTTTTTGAGTTTTTTAGCTTAATTTTGATGTTTTGCCTGAAGACGGTTAAAAGCTAAGTGTGGGAAAAATTGATAGGTGTTTAATTGATTATGAATTTATTCCATAACACTTAGTGATTATTGCTATAAAATTGCTCAAGACACTCATTTTGACTCATATGTGATTATAGGTATAATTCGAAAGCAAAGAAGTTAGTCAAAAGCATTTATTTTCTGAAGATTAATATTCACTTGTCTTCATAGAGTAAGAATGAGAAATATTAGAGTAAGAAAAGATAAGAAAATCAAGATGATGAAGCAACATTGCTTATAGCATGCAGCTGGAAAGATAGAGAAGTAAAAAATCCAAGGTTTTAAAAATCGGACCAGACCAACCGGTCCAACCGAAAAAACCCTGAACCGGCTGGTTATCCAGTTCGGTTCTATATAATAACCTCTAGTATACAAGCCGGCCGGTTTATAGGAGAACAGACCAGTTTTTAAGCAACTGGAGCAATCGATTTATCAAATAACCCTTCAGATATCTAACGTTTAGTATCTCTCAGATTTCGTTCGGACTCCCTCGAATGATCTCACTATCTCTAGGGCTTCTCATCCTCTATCTTCTCCGTCTTCTTGGACTTAACTGACTTCAGCAGAGTAATCATCCACTTCTCCCGTGTCTTCTCCGTCTTCTTCGACTTACTTATCTCCGGCGCAGTAACTGTCAACTTCTCTTCTGTCTTCTACGTCTTGTTGGATGAAGCAGGCTCCGACGGAGTACTCGATGACTTCTCCTCTACCTTTTCCATCTTTCTAGGTGATTTTAAGGGGTGATGAAGCAATGGGTGCTAGTATCTGTAGTCTTTCCAAAGATTTGGTAAGTCTCGTTGGTACTTTTCATGCCGCATTAAGAAGGTGAGGGTAGAAACAACATTATTTTCACTTCTTTACCTTGATTATCCTGTTTTGCCTCTTCGGTGTTAAGTTGAGGTTTTTAAATTAGTGCAATAGTTAAGATCTTTTCCTTTACATTTGTGTTAATGTCACTTATGATATACATGTGTCATTTCTCTACTCTGTGTTGGATGTTTTTTATTTTGGTTTTCAGTGCTCACCCCTTGATTGCAGTTGTTAAATTGCTAGGTTGAAGTTAGTTGTTTCCAATTTAGGACTTATTGAACTTTTGATTTCTGTTGGAGCTGTTGTAGATGCCGCAGGTGAGTGATGTGTGTGGGTGAAAGAAGGGTTATTTGGGTGTTTTCTATATGAGTGAAGCTAATGGTTGAAGGACATGGCTATTGGGTTTATGAATAAATGCATAATTAAGAGTGAGGCTGAAGGTTTTGAGTTGCTTGTTGTAGATTGGAGACTCTACGTTTGCTAGTGAAGGCTGGTGGAGGCGGCAAGATTTTCTTTTTATCAACACTGCGGCTTCAACTTGAATCCAAGAGTTTGCTTTGGAGTGAAATACAGAGTTTATTTTGGAGTGAAATATAAATTCTGGACTATGTTATTTAAGTTTTAGATAAGTTAGGAGATAATGTTTAACAGAATTTGTTTTGGTTTTAGATATGTTCGGAGATAATGTTTGACAGAGAATGTGTTATTTAAGTTTGTTTTGGACTGTGTTATTCATAGTTATTAATTAAGTAGTCTTCTTTAGCATTGTGTTATATATACAATTCTAAATGAAAACTACAATTACAATATTTTGGCAAAGTCTTCTGTGCATCTATTTTGGCAAGTTACAAGTTTGAAGTGGGGTAAGTGATTGCCGGAGCAAACCTTAAAAAGTGAGTGTATTTGCCATTTTGCCTATTTGGTATTTGGTGTATATATGTGAGAATTTTTGAATGATTTATTCAATTCTCACAATTTCATCATTCTACCATTAGTTTTTTTCAATGCATGTCAATTCACCGTGTAAAAGAACCTAAAGAAGTTGGTGAACACATGCTTCTAATATTGCATGCTACCATTTCTATGGCTTACCTACCTCATATCATACTCATCCAATAGAGCAAGTGGGTTTTATTGTTGCCTTCTCGTCAATCACTATTCCTTCTTTCTCTTTTTGTTTGATATTGTAAATGTATCTTATCTGTTGATTTGAAGTAGTGTCGAACTAATTGAACTTATAAAAGCTGATCATATGAGAGTTGGCCAAAGTTGATATAAACTGGACTCAATGGCTTTTAACTTATAATTATAAAAAGTTGATCATATGAGTTTTGGCCAAAATTAATACTCGGTCTCTTCATCCTTATTTATGAATTTCCTTTGGATTTTTCATTTACTCAATTATTTTATTTTTTAATTGAATTTTTGAGTAAATGAAAAATTCTTTTGTTGACTATTGCAAATATTTCTCATAATTTACTCAATTATTTTATTTTTTAATTGAATTTTTGAGTAAATGAAAAATTCTTTCATTGACTATTGCAAATATTTCTCATAATTTAGTAATTTACTCAATTATTTTATTTTTAATTGAATTTTTTGAGTAAATGAAAAATTCTTTTGTTGATTATTGCAAATATTTCTCATACATATGTAACCAAAGGTATATATTAATTAGGGGTCCATTTCCTTTCATATTCTATCTCGTTAATCACTTAAATAAATGCAAAAACACAAAATTGTAGACTTCAAAGATTGGTTTTGTATTTTTTGAAATTAGTCACATGCATGAGAAAGAGATTAAAGAACAATTTTATATATTTACAATTTACCTAAGTCAATGAGATAAGGTTTATAAATTGTTAAAAAAGGGTATCCTAAAGAACAATTTTAAGCTTGTCACTTTTGAGTTGTGACTGTTGATGACAAGAATTATTTTAAGTAGGAGACTTTGGTCTTGACTCTTGACTATAGTATAACTAATTCTTTTTTATACTTTTTAGGTTAAATCATAATGGAGAATATAGAATCATTAGAAAAAGATTCGATGAATATTGCATCATCTACTCGTGGTAAGTTCGATCCAGCATGGAATTATTTTTTTCTTCTTAAGCATCTGACGGGAATATCCAATATAATTGCATGTTTTATGGTAGAATATTTAAAGGGAGAGGAATTTTTAGAATGAAAGAACATCTTACTGATGTTAAGGGTAATATTGCTTCTTGCAAAAAAGTACCACTTGATGTGTGCAACATGATTGGAAAATATTTACAGCAACAAGTAAAACAGAAATAAGAAATAAAGAGGCTCATGATATATCTTTTGGAGATGATGAAACACCATAAGCATTAGATAAAGGAAAAAGAAAACCTACTGTTGACATAGATTTTTATTTTTCTCTAAGAACTACTCCTGGTTATCAACCTAGTCTAAAAAGTTTGATGGTTGATAAGGATGTTGTTTTGAGATGTAAAAGAGCATGGGCTTGATGGTTCTATCATTCATGTATTCCATTAAATTCACCATATTTTCAAGTAGCAATTGATGTTACAATAGCATTTAGGTCCAGGATTTAAGGTACCATTTTATTATGAGTTGCGTATGCCTTTGCTTCAAGATTTAAAAAAGGAATGTCAGTTAATTGTGGATTCATATAAATCTAGGTTGGAATCAATGGGATGCACTATTATGGCAGATGGGTAGATTGATCAAAGACAAAGAACCTTGATTAATTTCTTGGTTTATTGTAATATTGGAACAACTTTTATCTAGTCTGTTGATGCTTCTAACATGGTAAAAAGTGCTAATGCTTTATCTGAATTATTCTCTGAAATTGTTGAGTGGGTTAGACCAAAGAATGTGGTGCATTTTGTAACAGATAATACAGCTAATTATGTATCAGCTAGGTACTTATTACAATCAAAGTATGGGCATATTTGTTTAGTCCAATTCATATAGATATTTAGGTCATATTTATATTCATTTGGTATATTCATTCACTCATTTTAGTAACATTTTTAGGTTAATTTATTTATTTTCATTGAGTTTGTTATTTATTTTATTTTTCTTGATTTTTCGTACGAAGCATGAGTTTGACCTCAAATTAGACCCAAGAATTTGCTCACGGCACGTTCATAATTTTTTATTGCTTAGGTGAAATTAAAGGTGGGAGCAAGACCAAAATGTCACCCCAATTAAACAACTAGGCTAGATGACATTCAAAGAAGCAAGGAGCTACAAAGATGTCGTTGGCATGGAAGGAAGACAAAGAAGCATAAAAAATCACAGCACAAATCAAGGAATGATTGGAGCAAAATAATACACAACTCAATGGAGATAAAACGACACAGCACAAGCAAAGCAGCATGAAGAAACGACGTAGCAGAGGACAGCACAAGCCATCAGCTGGGATCCACGTACGCAGCAGAGGAATGGTTGGGCAAAATAATATACAACTCAAGGGACAAAACGACGTAGCAGAGAAGGCTTGAAGAAAGGAGGAGCAAAATGCAGGTGGACAATAGAATGACGCGTTTCACAAGACATGTTTTAGGTTTTTAATTGCTGAGTATATAAAGCACGAAGACGCTAGAGGCAGGAAAAGAAGACTGACGCGCAGCAGAGATAGAGGAATTCGTTTTTATTTTCATAGTTTCGTAAGGCAGCACTGGAGCGCTGGACGTGGGACGCTGGAGCAACCAAGAAAACGCTGAAGGCTGACGCACGCAGACCACAAGCTGGGACGCTGGACGCTGGACGCTGGAGCAGGGACGCGGCAACCAAGTTTTGACGCACAAACAC
>JAOSBN010000004.1:38267541-38280078 GCA_027563595.1 Erythroxylum suave | reverse complement strand
GTAATTGATTAATTACAATATAATTAATTAATTAATTAAAATATAATAAATTTTTATTTCTCAATATTTTTACAAACTAACCACTGTCAATAGTAATGGTAATCATTCATTTCTCTTAACCAACCATCATAATTATAATGATAATATCCATTTTCATTCCCCACTATATTCATTCTCATTCCTATTACCATTCCTCCGTGCGAACCAACCGCCCCCTTAATCAATGTATCTCATGTGCTTATCAACTTAAAGATGTCAAGTTGGAGTCCGTTTGGAAGTTGTTTTTCATCTTGATGGATGAAGAGTTAGAAGTGGAAATGAATTAATCCTATAACCGTCAGTTTATCATTTAATTTTAAGTTATTATTTCAAATAATTTATTTGAACAAAGTAACTTTTAATTATTATAAAATATTATATTTATTCAATAAATTATACAATACACGCATATATAATAGTAGCTCATTTCATATTTTATTATTAATAACAATTACAACAACAACAGCAACAAAAAAAAAATAATAAGAAGAAGAAGAAGAAGAATTGGTGAAAACATCTTCAAAATGTAAAGTTGTAGTCTGATTTATTTTCTTTTAAATTTTTAAAATTTAAAATTTAGAAATAAAATATATATGTGTATATATATAATTTAATATGTTATCAGGTCAGACATAAATCTTCTCAATTTTATTTCAGAGCAAAGCATAAATCATCTTTTTGATATTTGTATGGCCGTATTAAATATGGCGAAACATCATATGGTTATTTCTCTTAAATAACACAATGAGCTATTTGTTAAAAAGCAACTACTAATATATAAAACATATATATATATATATATATATATATATAGTAGAGAGATTGTTTATGATGTATCTACATAAAAAATAGAATAAATTTTGATGTAATCTTAATCTTTGGATATACTTTGCTTTTTGAGGATGATTCTAGATCTCTCAACTGGTTAAAGATGGCTACCCGGTCTTGCTATGTTTATTGAAAGAATTCAATGATGGAACTCATACACGTCTCCATCTCTCTAAACAGGCGTATAGAACTTGCACTAGACACCAAATTCTTTGTACGATGACATTCCTACTACTTTTCAGATGAGCTTTCGTATGTGATATACTACAAGAACGGACCAACAATGTGGTTTTCAACCCCCTTTCATGTAGGTATGTGTTCTTTTTATGTTATTAATTATAGAACTATGTGCTAAAAATTTATAAATAAAATAATCTTACGTGGGAAAAAGATATAAAAGATGAGTAAGTTTGATATGTGCTTAATTGATTATACATTTGTTCCATACATTTAATGATTAACGATATAAAAATGTTTAAGATATTCACTTGAGTTCATATTTAGTTTTAGGTACAATTCGAAAGCAAAATAGCTAAAGTGAGTCCAAAGCGCAATCTTTGAGTCGTCCTTTTGAGATTCACACTTACTTATCTCCATGGAATAAGAAGAAGAAGGATTACAGCAAGAGAAAACAAGAAAATACATGCAAATGAAGAGTATATGGTGGAAAATCAAGTGAAGTCATGAGAATGCAAGTCATGGACGTGACTAATGATGCACAACCATGACACAACATATCATGGCTATAACTCATCTTACATGGGCGTGACTTAAGTAGTCATGCCTATGAATTAAAGCTATGCCCATGATTAAACATGTCATAGCTATGACTTTCACACATATGCTACCCGAAACCTTAATTTTTAATATAAATAGATATGTGACGGTAGAGAAGTTTATGAAATGTTTTGAGTGTTCTTGGCTGGGCGAGCTTCGGGAGCCTCGGGAGAGCATGAAAAGGGCGACAAGCTCTCAACCGTGAGAGACTCATGGAGGGTAGACATCCTAACGTTGGTCCGGAGGTGCAATCGATGCCAACGACCTGGTTAAGCATTTCTTTCATTGTTTGTTGTTCAGCAAAAGTCTCAAAATAGGGCTGAACACTCAGCAATTAACTAGGATGATTTTGTGATTCACCTTTGATCAAAGGAAGGATCAATAAACACCAGAAAAGGGAAATAATAAGGCTAAGGAGCCTCAGAGAAGATTAGGCAATCAACCAAAAGGCTTGAAGGCTTATCCTTTGGAGTTTTTCTTCTATCGTTTCTCCTTATATTCTTGTATTTTATTAGATTGATTTGGATTGGATGTTGGATTTTAAGTTAGTAGTCATAATTAATGGCTAGATTTCCTATGTTCTTATAGGAGATTTGAGATTATAGTGATGTTTTGATGTTTTCTATGGTTTCTTTTCATTTCCCCGTTGACTTCTCTCTATGCTTGAATGAAAGTTCCATGGCCATAGATTTGACTATTTGGTAAATCATCACCTTTGGGAGAATGCTGATTTTGCTAAAAGATGGGAGAAAAATCAGCTAAAATTTTTTGATATGTTGGGAGATCCATGAGTGTTGTGTATCTCCTCAAATCCTAAATACTAGTTATGTGAGTTTTATTTTAGTTCTTGCTTGAAATAAAGTAAAACTAAGAAAAGAGAAAAAGAAAATAAAAAATGGGTAAACCACTGAAATTATTGTCAGTGAAATACTACAAGGGTGGGCTTTGTTTTACTTGCAAGTGGTGGCCCATTAAGTGAAGAGGTTTTTTATTGACCTATGGTAGAAGGAGCCGGTGCTTCATTGGTTTGTGAGTAAGGCAGTTGTTTTCTTGCTTATTGGAGAAGTTAATTTATAATGAGATAAAAAGATTTTACCCTTTTTTCATGAAAGTTGTATTGCTAAAAATTAGAACGGATGAGGCGAAAAAGAGAAATCTGCTCCATTATTTCGACATGTAGGATGGCAACTGTTTGATGAGATAATCAAGAGGAAGCGGATCATTATCGACATGTATTTGGTGTTGGTATCTTTTGGGTTTGTAGAGAGTACTAAATTGATTAAGGTTTTCAATTTGTATTAGAGCCTAGAGATAATTGTACTTATCATTAAGATTATTGTTGTTGGTTGTCGATTTCTTGATTATTATAATGGATTGATTTTAGTTCACAGAAATCTAGACCTCGTTTTTCCCTGATTGAGAGGTGTTTTTCACATAAATCGCTTGTGTGAATTTTTCACGTAAATTGCTTTTGTGTTGATTTAGTTTCTTGTACTTTATTTCTCATGCTATTATGGTTGTTGTGGTTTTGGTAATTTTCCCCAGTAAAGTGGTATCAAAGCTGTAGTTGGAGGATCCTTGTGTAAGAAAAATTATCACTTATTTGATTTAGGGAGGAATTACTGTGAGAAGAGAATGGGTGAAAATAGTATTTTGAAATTTCACATTCCCTTGTTTGATGGGAAAATAAACTTTTGGATGTGAAAGAGTACTATTGAGGATTTGTTAGTACAACAAGATTTAGATGACACTTTGGAGGTGGACAAGCCAACGAGTTTGAATTATACCAAGTGGGTGTTGATGAACAAGAATATGGTTAATATGAGTCGGTTAGCTATAGCTCCAGAGATCAAGTACACTACTTGAGTGAAACGGACCTGAAAGCTTTGATGGATAAGCTCCAAAGTGTGTATGCCTCCAAATCATTAACTAATATCTTGTGCTTGAGATGGGAGTTGTAACAGTTGAGGATAGAGGAGGGTACAACCTTGCAGGACCACATTAATTTGTTTAACCAACTAGTGGCCTAGTTGAAGAATGCAGATGAAAAGATCACCGATCAAGAGCAAGCTCTCTTGTTATTGGTTTCACTACCTAAGTCCTACTAACCCATTATCATGATGTTGCTTGTTGGTAGGGAGAAGATTACATAAGATGAAGCTATGGTAGTATTGAGGGAGAATGAAAGGATGATGACACATGTTGATGGAGGCTCTTTAGGTAATGGTGATCGAGCAATAGTTGTGAGGGATGCTAAGAGAGGGAAGAATCAAGAGAGAAGGGTAGGTGGTTGAAAGAGTAGATCAAAATCGCGCAGGAAAGACGTTAGTAACGTGGAGTGTTACTATTGTAAGGAGAAGGGCCACATCCAAGCCATTGTTCGAAGATGATGGAGGACTTGAAGAGTCTCTGGTTCATGCAAGAGAAAAAGGGCAAAACTAAAGTAGATGATGGTGTTCATTCCTCTACTGTGGTCATGGGTCATAGGTGACAATGGGGGGGTGATAGTGATTTGTTCTTGGCAACTCATGATGAGGTGAAGGAGGGCCAAGTGAATTGGGTGTTGGATTTGGCTACGTCGGTTCATGTTTCTAGAGACCAAGCCTTATCTGATACTTTGTGCCAAGATGAGGAGTATGGCCACATCAACATGGTGGGCGATGAAAAGTTGAAGGTCCAAGGTACGAGGATTGTGAGGATAAAGCTCGATGATGGTATGCCCCGAACCGTTTACAATGTGAGGTATGTGTCAAGTGTTCATTATAACCTTATTTTCTTGGGTGAATTGACAAAGTACGAGCATAGATATGTTGGTAGTAGGAGATAGTGCAAAGTATACCACAGTGCTCACTTAGAGATGTAAGAAGGAAGGCCAACAACAATATTTTTTATATAGAGGGTCATTGCATCCAGAGGGACAATGTCGTGAAGAAGAAGATCTGATTCTCAAATAAGGTGGAGGTGTTTAGTGATTTGGGTCGAGGGAGGAATATATTATGTATCTCTCCAAATCCCAAATACTAGTTATGTAAGTTTTATTTTAATTGTTATTTGAAATAAAATAAAACTAAGAAAAGAGAAAAAGAAAATAAAAAGGGGTAAAGCACCGAAATTGTCTCAGTAAAATGTCACAAGGTGAGCTTTGTTTTAATTGCAAGTGGTGACCCACTAAGTGAAGAGTTTTTTTATTAGCTCATAGGTGGAAGGAGTCAGTGCTTCATTACTTTGTGAGTAAGGTAGTTGTTTTGTTGGCTTATTGGAGAAGCCAATTTATGAGGAGATAAAAAGACTTTACCCCTTTGCTTGTTAGTTGTATAACCGAAAAATTAGAATGGATGAGGAGAAAACAAGAGGTATGCTCCATTGTTTTGGCATATAGGACTGAAATTGTCTGGTGAGATAATCAAGAGGAAGGGATCATCATCAACAAGTATTCAGTGTTGGTATCTCTCAGGTTTGTAAATCTAAATTAATTAGGGTTTTCAATTTATACTAGAATCTAAAGATAATTGTACTTGTTGTTGAGATTATTGTTGTTGGTTGCCGATTGTTCTCTTGATTATTACAGTAGGTTGATTTTAGCCTATAAAAATTCGGACCGTGATTTTTTCCTTAATTAAGAAGGGTTTTTAACGTAAATTGCTTGTGTATTGATTTAGTTTCTTATACTTTATTTCTCTTCTTATTATTATTGTTGTGGTTATGGTAATTTTCCCCAACTAAAAGTTTCAAGAGGTTAGATTTAGATTTGTGCTTAATTGCCCTTTAAGAAATTACTTGATTAAGGGATTAGCGGGTTTTTCTAAAGAGACATGGTTGGCTCGTCACCTTTATGAGAATGAGTTTAATTACTAGTGAGTTAATTAGAGAAGATTTAGTTAAGCATTAAAAACTAGATTTATCTAACTTAATCATTTTATTTATGTTTTAGTTAAGCAAAATCTTAATTAAATTCCTTTACTAAGTAGTATTAAAACTAGTTTAGTACATTCTTTTATTCAATCTTTGTTAATATAATCCTATCTTATTCAATCTTTGTTAATATAATCCTATCTTACTTGTTTTTAATACTTGAATGATACCTTTATACTTACGGTCTGTGATGAACAATTTTAGTCACAAATTTATAGTAATCACAATGAAGAAGATGAAAGTAACAAAGAAGATGAGGATGACGAAGTGAATGAAAGTGATAAAAAAGATGACTGTGATGAAGAAGATGACAACGAATCAACAAATTGTTAGTTTATAAGAAAGAGTTGATGAACTTAAATGCAGATTGGCGTGAGACAAAGTCAAGAATAGAATTAGAGTTATGAATAATCTTTTTTTTTAAATTTAAATTTCTAGTTTCTACCTATTAATCAATATTTACTGTGGTAAAATCAATATAATAATCTATTTTCTGATAATTTTTTTTGATAATATACCAGTCAAAATGTTACGGAACCGATAGAAAGTGGATACCCCCTCTATTCACTTCTATTTGAACTTCTAATCACATTTTGTATACACGAGAAGCGCAACCGACATGGACACGTATACATATGATAAAAACTTCGGGGCGTAGTTGATTCAAACTTATCTCCTAATTTTATGTTATTGCATAAAATATTTTACTCCAAATAAACTATTTTGACTTATTGTGTTCATCCAGTAACTATTCAATGTGCACTTAAATTGTAGTGCTTTTTTATAATAATAATAATAATGCATTTATATATATAATCATCATCATCATTATCATAATGTCTTTAAAATTATTAAAAATGGAAAATTTTTAGTCCTATTATTTCATCACAAAATTTTAAAATTTAAAATTTAAAATATATATTCTTTTGTATATAATTTAATATATTTATCATGACAGACATATTTATTCTTAATTTTATTCAGAGCAAGGCATAAAATATCTATATATGTTGATACCAGAATGAACTATTTGTGTGGCCGTATTAAATATTGCAAAATTTCAAAAGTTCTTCCCCTTAAATAATATAATGAGATGATTGTCAAAAGCAACCATTTCGTATAATGCACATATAAAATATATTTTAATTAATCAAAATTAATACTATAATAGAAAACAAAAAAGACAAAATCACTAATTATCAAAGAACAGGTCAAGATATTGTTCTAAGATTATGTATGAGTATTGGCAGTCATCCATTAATTTTAATTTTTAAGATACTATTATAATACAAATGATAATAACTGTCGTATTGAAAACAATAATATTGGAAGTTTTTATTATATGATTTTTTAAAACAATTGAAAATAAAGGTAATAAAACTAGGATGGTTTTGAGATTGCAATAAAGAAATCATTCAGTCAAATAATTTAATAATTCAATAAGCATTTTTACTGGTCTTGGTTGGCTAAAGACATGCTTCGACAAAGTTGGGGTGATGTGCTACTTCTGCGAAGGCGAGGAGTTGCGAGAATCTAACCCAAATCTTGGGTGGATGTTAGTATGGATTTCATGTTTAGACCTACGATAACATCAAGGGGGCATGATTCAATTATGATAGTTGTGGATCCAATTTTGTAGACGACTCACTTCATTCCGTGTAAGAAGACCTATGACGCCCAAAACATGGCCGATTTTTCTTTAAAGGAACAACGATATTACATGGCATTCGAGGGCCATTGCTTCAAAAAAGGAATGCGAAGCTGTTTTTGCAAAACTTTATTTGAGAAAGCTTGGCACTGAACTTCTATTTAGAACCACCTGTCCTCTTAATATGAACTGCACCTTGTTCTCCTATTATGTGCTGCAATTAGCCAGAATTTGCGAGCGTGAGACGATTGTTTAGCTTTTGTAGAGCGCTTACAATCGGTCCTTTCACGGATATGAATGATTCCAATCCAAGAATCGGAAAAGATAAAATATAACAAGGAAGCTAACAAATATGTTCGATTAAAGAGATACAAAGTTATTCTTTATTCGGCAACAGAAATTACAAACCAGTTGGCTATAATCCATCCACACAACTAGCTTTATATTCGACACAAGGGAGACACGAATGCAGCAAGCTCGTCGTCATTCTCGAACTTGGCCATGTCTTCCTTTTCCAAATGGACAAATATTTCTATACCTCCTTTTTCTTTGGTGTCACATAATATAAAAAAATTCTGAAAAGGCCAACAAGGTGTTCCTAGCCACACAGGCTTTCCCCATCCGAAGTCTACTTCATAGACAGGAAACCTGCACCAACTAGTGAAGGTAAGAGTAACAACTTTCTTCTGCCTCTGCATCCCAGCCTCTTCTTTCATTACTTTTAAGTGCTCATCTGCCTCGTTTCCAAGTTTCTTCACATACTCTGCATCCACGCTCTTTACTCTTCTTCTCATTTGGTTTATGACACCACAACGATAGTTTTCCTCACCATCAATATGAGGTTCTGCTACAACAGGAAAATAAACGTGGTTTCCAGTATACTGCTCAGACAGAGGTGGATCCATCCTCGCTCGCAAGTCCAGAGCATGTTTCACCATATATATTGTATATGAATTATCGGCCTTCACTTGCGTTGCGGTCATGAATCTACTGCACATGAACGCTGTTAACACCTGGATTCGCGAGGGAGATTCGATCTTATTCCCAGAGTTACAACAACTTTTAACGTACTTGTCCCTAAGTTTTCTAATGCTGGTTGCATCGAACATAAACCTCTTTGAAACAATCTTGCGACTGTTCTTGACAACATCGTGCCAAGGATCAAAACCAGAAAGGCCGTCGACGGGAGGAAAGTACTTGGCTGCTTCAAAATTTGGAAAAACTACACTATTGCTGTGTCCTCGTGCAATTGCTCCCCAGGCATTCAGGAATCTAAAGGCTGACGAGGCATCAGCAATCTTATGAGATAATCCGAGACCAAGTACCATTCCACCACATTCAAAGTAGGTGATCTGAACAAAAGCACCAAGGTCACTGTTTTCGTTGATTTTAAGAGGAATCAAATCGTTGAGATTGTTGCAACAAGGGTTTTGAAGAATTTTCAGAATAGTGCCTTTTGCTTTAGCTTCCACGAAAGGAACACCGTTGTCATTGCAATCTACATGCGAATTTCCTCTTACTCGTCCCGCAAAAGGATAAAACAGCGTTAAAGTTTCTGATAGAGACTTCCTAAGTCGCTCGCATCTCTCAGCATTGCTGATACTCGGTGAGTTAAGATAAGTGACGAGCCAGGGTGAGAAGACTGGAGGCATGATTTGATCGAGAAAGGATAGATGGAGATGGCGAAGTTGGATTGGTGTTGGAGAAGATGGCTTGACTATGGTTTGGGAGATTATTTCGACTTGACTCTTCATTTTCAAGTAATTGAATTTGCTAGCTTCTTGTAAGTGCTGATACGTTAAGACTGTACAAGTTCTTGCTTATATAGACGTTGGTAGGAAAGGAAGGGTACCCGATTTTTGACCACGTCTTTAGTATCTTTTTAAATCGATTCTCAAACTTGTGCTTATTTTGTTTTGCGGCGTACAAATTTGAAATATAAAAGGACAAGACTTGGCGAGTAAAATGTAATTCAGTTTTCTTACTAGACAGTAAAATGATATTTATAGGAAAAACAACCACTATAAAAGAATATTGATATTCCCTAGTTATGCGTTATGAATCCACCAAGACACTTGTAAACGTAGTCTTTAGACACTTGTTGTAAACATAGTCTTTCTCGGAATAGGATTCAGATTTGTTGGTCTAATGTGTATAATGTTGTGTTTACTATTTGCAAGATTTAGTACGTTTAACGTCTCTCTTCATTAGGATTGATATATAATATGAAAGTAGTCAATGTACAAATAGAACGGTGGTCTGGCCATTTGTACGGCGAGTTGCGACTCTGTATTGACTTATTGGTGGAAATGGGGGATTCCACTGGTCAGTCTTTACGATGGGTGAGGATAGCAATGTGTACCACAGTTGGTGGAAAATATAACCTACCCACTGTTAAAACAAATAGGTACTTTGGCTTTTGCTTTTCCTTTGTCTTTCTGATGTGAATTAATTCTAATTTATTTGATTGGGACAGGTGAGGGAGATCTTCTGAGTTCTGACTGGTGGAGGCTTGTATGCGGTAAGGATCAGTTGCAGACAAGCAAATTAAGAGAGGATGGTGCTAGTATAAATATTCATTCGGCGAAACGCCTCCGGTTTCAACCAGTGGCAGTGGCGAAGAGATAGTGGTGCTAGTATAAAGATTTATTCGGCGATACGCCTCTGGTTTCAACCAGTGGCGTCGCCACTGGTGAAGCGGGGTTCATCCGCGACTGCTGCAGCTTGTTGGACCAGCACGCAGGCGACGGCGAAAACAGAGGCAGATGGCGGCGGCCGCGAGAGAAAACACAGTTTTGGGAAAACGATACGCGCCCCACGTTGTGGAAAGAGTCTTGTTCAGACCCTGCTTGCCCGTGCAACTCACGCGCCACTCAACGGTCCCATTTGAACATGCGACTTTCCCACTCTTTTTTAATTAGGTTTTTACGTTTTAAAGTCCTTAATTTCAATTAAATTAATTGAATGAAGATTAAATTGGTTTATACTTCTAAAAAATTGGTTAAAATAGTTTTCCATGAGTAATTATTATTAGGAATACTTTAGAATTTAGTTTAATTTTTGAAGGAGATGAATTATTAAATTAAATTAATTATCAAATCAATAATTTGAATCAAGCAAATATTTAAAAGAATTATCTCTCACAATTAGATTATGTTAGATAACAAATATAATGAGATTATATTAATTAAGATGACATCTTAATTTCGAAATTAAAATAATTATTTTTCTTAATATGATTAAGATTAATAATTATATTGATTCCTAATTAATTTAGAAAAATATTTTATGAAATTAGAATTAATTAGTTTCAATTAGATTGAAATTAATTTATTAGACTACGTAAAATTAAGAAAAATGTTTTCTTAAGTTATTTAGGAAGTTATTTCTTAATTAAATTTATTTATTTCAATTTGATTAAGATAAATTAAATTTATATCTTTAGTTTTTTAGAGAATTATTATTCAATTTATTTAGAAAATGTCTCTATTTATGAATAATAAATTTCTTGATTTTTATAAAAGATATGTTCTTGATTAAAATTTGAAAATATTTTCATTCATTAATTAAGAACGATGAACTTTCTTAATATTTTTGAAAATAGTTTTCTAATTTATTTAAAAAGATTATCTAGTTAATTAAGAAACCAATCTCTAAATAAATGATATAAAGGACTTTCTTGATTAAATTTAAAAGTTTTTATTTAATTTTTCTAATTAAAAAATATAATAATTTCTAATATTTAAATTCTAAAGGCATAGTAACTTGTGAATTTTGTGTTTTAAGCATTTTTGGGATGAATATGCATGTTAATTAGGATATAGCACTTATTCTTTCACATTATGACTTTTGTTGTATACATTTATAATTATGACTCAATTGAACTCGTTAGCATCATTAATAACCTTTCATGAGAATGATTGACTAAAAAGAAATAAGATAGGCTAAGAAAATGATAAACAATAAAAATAAAAAATTGTACTAAATTCATATTTTGTTGGCCCTTTTTAAGGAAATTGGGTTAAGAAGATGAGAGCTGTGATATAGTTGAGTGACTAAGGGCATTCACGATAAAATGTTTGTCTTCACATCAAAATGTTAGAATGACGCTCCAACCAAGTTAAATAAAAAAAGTGATCTAGTTGAGTAATCAGGGAGTATTCATGACATGATATTTGCCTTAGAGTCAAAAAACTGGGTTACTGTTAAATAAAATATAAAAATAATAATATTACAATAAATAAATCTATTGACCTTTTAAAAATCGCAAAAATTTTCATGAAGGGATACTTGATGATAGTTTGCCTTTTTAATTAATTGATAATAATAAAGGCATGCTTACAAGTGTCATGGGTGTATGAATAGGTTGTCAATATTTTAATTAATATGTATATTCAATTCAAAGTACCTAACATGAAAGGAATAAGTTAGTGTGGTTGGCACTTATTAAATGATTGGTGTTTAAGGTGAAGTTAGTTTCATAAGATTTAATTTAATTGTACCATTATTTTATGGTTGCATAATTGTGTGTTTATATATATGTGTTTTGATTTGTTTGTGTTTTTAGTTTTGCTTGAGGATAAGCAAAGGTTTAAGTGTGAGGATGTTGATAAGTATAAATTATAATATGTTTTTATAGGTGTTTCAGTGTGCTTTCGATTGTTTCTTAGATGATTATCATGTGTATAGGATTAGAATTGTGTTATTGTTAGTGTTTGTGAGGTTTAAATCAAGAATTTGATCTTAATTTTATGTTTCAAAAGGTGTTTGATGTGTTTTTGAGTGTATGGAAATAGGAAATTGAAAAAAAGAGAAGAATTGAAATCACGGAAGTAGGTCATGAACGTGGCTTACTTGTTAAGATCATGACAGAGAGTATAAATAGCAATTCCAACAAATTTTAGCTTTTCCAACACGTGAGTTTTTTCATCTTTTGATGTTTCGGGGCTATTTTTGGAACTAAATTAAGTGGAAAAATCCTAAAAAAGAACCTTGGAAGCCTCAAGAAAATTTTAAGAACGCGAAACTCATGAAAAAATGCATAGCCATCGAATTAAATTGAATAAAAGTGGGAGATAAAGAATGTAACGTCCACTTTTTGGGTCTAATTTTCTTTTACTTTCGAAATTCCATATGGGGATTATCAGAATAAAATTAATAGAGCAAAAGTGAGATTAGAAGTTTTAGACTAATTGGAAGCTTAGGATCACATTTATTTTTTAGATTTGAGAAAAATGCAATTTTTGAACTACAACATGATTTTTGCCTAAAATGACCATTTTGCCCTTCATGAGCGAAAATTTGAGAACTTGAAAATAAATTCCGGATTTTGA
>JAOSBN010000004.1:38255171-38267441 GCA_027563595.1 Erythroxylum suave | reverse complement strand
TGAAACCCAAACTTAGATTTATTGTCTACTATATCTAAGTTTGGTGATTTGCAACGTTTGTAAACTTATATATATATATATATATATTTCTAGTTAATTCCTCCACTCTCATTAAATGCATTTAATTAAATGTTAACTATAATTGTGATATGAAATGTTAAGTATATGTTGATATGCTTTTTGTGTTCGCAATGTGGCGGCCCGGACCTCGCATGCCGGCTCGACTGGGGTGGGGGTTCGATGCCACAAAGAAAACATCTTCTAAAAACTCTAGCATTCCAAATCAAGGAGCAAATAAAGTTTTTATTCTTTTCCTTTAGTTTTGTCGTTATCAATGATGTGTAATTTGAATTCTAAGATATTAAACATGTTCATGAAGTTCTAAATTTCATATTAGGGTTTATTTTGTGACTTCGATTATTGTTGACTTTAAGACATATTCTGGTGTTTGTGATAATTATGCATGCTTATACTTGACAACAAATTAAGAGAGTGAGTCAAAAGTAATCTGAGATAGATTGTATAACAAGAGTTGTTAGCCTATCTAACCCTCAATTATTAAGTTAACAATCAATCGAAGAAAGATCTTGTTTGACAAATTAATTATCTAATAGATAGTTTCAAATTTAATTGAAAACATTAGGGATAGATTTGTGGATTGGGAGATTGTAGATCTAGAATTTTCAAATTCAATTAGGGTTAATTAATTAGATTTTGAGATAGAGTAATCGATACCTTAGGAAATCTAGGATCAAACACATAATTAACTCAACAATAGTTAAGGAAACAAAATAAGGAAAGAATAAGTCCTAAGTATTTAATCTTGATCAAAACCGTAACTTTAATTGGCAACTTATTTTTATTTGGTTTATTTTATTATTTGTTTCAATTTATGTTAATTATTTTTATTCAAGTCATATTCTGAAATCTTTAGACAAAGTTAGATTCAAATTGTTAACCTTGTATAATCCTTGTGGGAATGATAACCTTATATACTGCAAGATATAATCTGTATAATTACGGTGTATTGAGGGTTTTATTAGATATAACACTTGCTCAACAATAGCAGATATTTAGGAAAATAATATTTGGTAATGGATCCTTAGTTTATGATTAGTAGGTTGTTACTGAATTGTAGTGAGACATTGTTCTCTGATAATTTGTTACGTCCTATTATATATAAAAAACTAGTTATGTATAGATATGATGAAGTTTTTCTATCTCAATTTCTTGGCTACCACTTTTTTACATATAAAATATTTCATCCCACACATGGCCGATTATACAATTTCCTTATCTAAATTGTTGAGAAAGAATCCACCATCATGGAGTAAGGATCGAATTAAGCCTTTAAAGTAAGTCAAAGGATCGAATTAAGCCTTTAAAGTAAGTCAACATCTACCCTTGTAAAGGTTCCTGACAAAGGCTAACACATCCTTCAAATAGATGCTAGTGACCATTATTGGTGTGCCATCTTGATTCAAGAGATTGATGGGAAATGAAATTATTATGGCTATGCTAGTGGCTAGTTTAAGAAATAAAAAAGGCACTACCATATCATCTACAAGGAGATCTTGGCAGTGAAAAGGGGCTTTAAAATTTTTAATTTTCATTTCAGCCCTTATCACTTTGTGATAGAAATGGACAATACATGTTTTGCAAAGATTCTTGAACCCAAAAAGAAGATATTACCTGACAACCAGTTACTTTGCTAGAAATATTAGTTCTCTCGCTATAAATTCAACATCTGCCGTATCAAAGGTCATCGCAATGTGCTTGCTGATTTTCTATCAAGACTCAAAAAATCAATTCAATTCCTCTCTTCCATCCAGAGAAAACCAATTCTTCTCTTCCATTTGGAGAAAACCAATTCCTCTAATCCTTCCAATTAAGTATTTTTCCCTATTATGTCACTATTAAGAAATCCTTCCCTCCAATCATAAAAAATCCTCCACAAACACTATATGGAATTTTTGTTCTCCTCCTCAAAAGCCTTTTCCTCATCAGCTTGAACATTCCTCCTCATCCACATTATTTTGACATGTTAACACCCTATCATACCCTTCACTATATCTATGATACTCTTCTTGAGCCAACTATATGGCATCTTTGGGCTTTGTTTGCCCTTTATGCCTATGTTATTGCTCTATCTCAATTACAGTTTTACCAACATTTAGCTAATCCTACCAATGTTGGTTCTCTGTTGTGGAAATTCTCGGAATGGTTCCAAAAATTAGCAAAGTGGCATATCCAATTAGGACAAATACTCAATAGAAACTAGTTATGAAGTATTCCCCTGGCTGAACAGAAAACTTATTCTATCTTCATTGTCTACTGTCCTTATAACATGACTAAAAATGACTATGTTTACACCATTAATCATTTTCAAATTGACCTCTATTGATTGGCCAAGAAACCAGAAAGACTCAATGCATGATCTTTATCGCTTTTTAGTTTTTCTTAATCATCATCCTAAATTTAGTAAACCTATTACTTACATATCTTCGGGTCCATACCCTAACGATTTTGCCCTACCAGAGCCTACTTCATCAATTGTGGATATTAGTTTTCTATTAACCAATTTGCACATTTCGTTTTTAGTGTCATTGTAGGAGAACTACCATATCCTCTTAGTTTCGAGCCTAAGAAAACTTATAAAGATAGAGAAACCTTCATTGTTATAAGTCCAAAGAAGAGCCCAAACTTCCGAACTATTTCCATTATGCTCAAAAATCATGGCCTCTAATTTGGACCTATGCACAAATAACCCCTTTCTTAAAAGAAATGAAAAAATTGGATATGATATGTCCGTGTTTAGTGATGGCAATGAACCTTAATCCTTGTATGCACCACCTTGTTGAGAGATTCCTTATTATTACTAAGGAATAATATCGGGAACCAGTATTTCCTAATGTACTTTTGTATTTTAGTTTATATTATTGTACTATGTTAGGTTGTCATTTAAAGTTTGTTTATCTTGTTCTTCCTTGCTTGGCCTATAAAAACAAGGCTTCCCTTCCTTTATAAACACACCTTGTTCTATCAATAAGATGAAGCGTGTTTTCTATCTTATGGCTTCCTTTAAAGTTTTCTCTCCCCTAAAAGCTTGATTCTTGCATAATGTAGCAACAGTCATAGAAAAATACAAGTATGCTCTATACTTGCCTTTTTATGAGGATCTTATGTATCAGAAAATCATGGACTATAGATCATGTTTGAGGTCTAACTTATACGAGAAAAGATTAGTCAGTTTAGATTTCTAAAAGGCAGGCTTTGAGAATTGTTGCCCTAAAAAAGAAGAACAACTTGTGTCTTGCTACCATATTTGAAATCTAAGCTATAGTCAATTTTTATTTATCTTTGCCCTCTTATAGAAATTTGTTATATAAATAACTTGACTAGTATATAAGTTGGAAACTTATGATACAACTCTTTTAAAGCTTATTGATGAAATATTTCACGGTCTAGGAGTTATAGCTAGAAGTGCCTTTATCATTTCATGTGGTCTAATTAGATTTTTGTTATCTCTGTATCTGAACAAGGGTTGCCTTTATTTTATCAAAGCCATAAGCGTTATAGAATGTGAATATGTTATTTTTGATGAAAGTGAGTAAGGAGATCTTTCCATATGCCATAAGTGACTCTTTATCTAATGACGTTGCCATCTTTCCTCTACTTTTCTATAACAAATCTTCCTTCTACTATTAAAAGAACTTTGTCCAACATAATAGAAAATTTAGTAGAAATTATCCATATTCCTAAGGAAAGTTTTATCTACGATACGTCTTTACCATTGTTAAGTTCGTACAATTTATATTCTTGCAATCCTTCTTGGACTAGAAGTATTCGTACTATCCTTGCTACAAATCTTCCAAAGGTAAAGGAGATTATCCAAAGTTCTAGCTTAGAACAGTATGGTTTAAAGGCAACAACAATAGAACAATATGTCAAACTAGAGATTCCAAAAGAACTCTTCTCTTCTTGAAGAGACTAGAACCATACACATCTCCTTGTTGTAGTTATCATACTTGTTCTTACTCCCATGAAAGAAAAGGAATTCCAACCATTGCTAGGATGTCTCGTTTTGACATTACCTACAAAACTTACCAAAATCCATTGCTTGGTACTCTATTGACAACTCTTAATAATAGAATTGTCATTCTCACCATAGTCCTTAAATTTCATCATTAGGTTGGATGATCCCACCTTATATAAAAGACTCCAAGTCTAAATGCCCCTATAACAATGATGGCCTATTTACACAACCAAATGATATATCGCTTATGGAATCATGCTATAGATCTCAACTTTCTAAATTCAATTTCTAATGCTCTATACATAATAACAGATCAAGCTTATGTTCAGACTACTATCTTCTAGATTCCAAAACAATTGCCACAAATAGAACTTGAAAAATTGATGCCAATAGAATGGATCACTAACTATTAGAAGGTGTTCCACGCTTATCACATGCATTCTTTGCATACAACTATTCCTCCTATTCTTAGGACATTAAGAGATGAATATGTTGAATCCATCTACGCTAGGCCTAATGAAGACTAGCCTGGGTCTTTTGGCACATTTGACACCAATTTAATGTTGAAACTAGTGTTATCACATAAAAAAGGGTAAAAGTGACCTTCTATCCATTATGTGACATCCAATTTGTATACATCATTCATCATCAAGGACACTTTATATAAGATGTAGATCCATTCATGTGTGAGCCAAATTATAAGATTTGTCTTACTTTAGATTATGATGAAAAAAAAAAAGTATAAGGCTTATATCCAAAAGAGGCATGCAAAACTCTAAAATAAAGGAAGGCAACAATCTCAAAAAATTCATTGTTGTCAAGCTTCCCGATAATTATATCCTCAGCATGACGATCATGATCCAAATTTAAGATCATGGATTGGGATTAAAAATACAAAACCCTGTCCCAAAAGCATTTATAAATTACTTCAAGCTATTGGAAAGGAATATCTGTTCCTTAAAGAACCAATCCTTAACAAACCTAAACTCGTTAATCTTTCCATTCTTGTTGTGACTCTACTACCTATTCCATGTATGATGGCGAGTCCATATGAGAACGAATTTTCGCCGCTGGAGAGATGTACAGATGATATAAATAGGGTTATTTCCAACCATTACATTCATGTTACAAGAATCACTTCTCATGGAACCTTTGTATCTAATCTCACTAATGAAGTACTGAACTGGTAGGAAAAAAAATGTTGTGGCCCAAAATAAAGTTCTTTTTCGAATTGATACTAAGATTAATGGTCTTAATCAACAAGCAGAAGCTACACAGAATTGCGTAGAAACTATGTCTTCTCATATCCAGAAGCTTTATACTTGTCTAAAAGATCAAACGGTTCAACTTAACACTAATCTCAGAGGATACATTGACACATAGTATTATAGACCTGATTTCGTAATCAAATAGCAAGAACTTTGACCAGTTAAAGAAGTACTTCAAAGAATGGAGGTAGATATGTAGACAAAGTAGTCTAAGATTGTTTATGGAGCTCATTCTATAACCTGTCCGATTATCCTGTCCATTTATTTAACTCCAGCCTATCTTAAAGTTGATAATTATTAAAAAAATGTTCAAAATGAATTAGTCTTTAATTAGGCAACATGTTCATCCTACTACCAAACTCAAATCCATCAAACATAAAAAGACTATAACTAAAAAGAAACATTATCCATCACCTTCATACACCAAGCATATTGATCAATGGATAAAATTTTTACAAATTAAACTCCATCTTCTTCATCACCTAAAACCTTACATGTTCCATCCACTGAAAAATAATGCTCCTAAATAAGAGTTTATTGCAACTCTTAAACCAGTATCTATCTCAGATGAATTTGAAAGTCCATTATCTAATAATTTTGAAAATTTGAGCAATCTTCCAAGGCTTATGAATAGTTTCTCAATTTATCTAGATTAGTCTAAATCATGATGACTATGCTTGATACATCTCAACCAACTGAAGTTAAACTAGAAATCAGTGAAGTTGAATAGAGAGATATTGAACCAAGCATACCTTTACCACCACCAATACAAGTTCCCTAACTAGACTTACTTCAAGACCTTAGTTTATGATTGATGATCTACCACTCAAAAAATGGAGAGAGCACCTCAACGAATTTGGCATTTAGATTGATTTACAGATCACTTAACCAAAAAATCATTTACGAGATATCATGTCTTAGTTTACCTCTTGTTTTACTAATACTTTACAAGAATGGTTGCAAAGTCTAATGATTATCGCATACTTCAACATATCCAAATAGCATCTGCAAGAGATTTTCTTGGAGTTATCTGTAAAAAAAAATCATTGGAAATTTTCTTCTCATTAATAATGAAATCAAACAAAAATATTTTGAAATGAACTATTATTCACTGAATAAAAGAGATTTACAAATGCATTTTCAACATCAAGATATTATCTACTTAATGGTTTTAATAATGTCAATCTCCGTCGTACATTCATCTAATCTCTTTCAAAAAAATTACAACTTGACTTTCAAATGATCATTGTAGCTTTACGAAGAGATATGAGAGAAATATTTCTTTGCACAACAATTGTGAGAAAATATACTATGCAGACTTAACTAATGCTGCCAATACTAGTATTTTATTGTAGACATTCTTAGAATAGTTCCAACTATTGGTAAAGTGGCATATATTGTAGTTACAATCTAAATTTCTTAAATTTATGATCTATTAATGAGTAAATTTTAATAAAAGAATTAAAAAAGTTCTTTTTGGCTTATTATGTTTCACTTTTCTCTTTATTTCTTATTTTTTAAATATACAAACATCAGCACTGCCATTCAGGAATTGGAGAAATGTAACCCATGTACAGACAGGTCAAAATGACCGCATGGGTCTAGAAATGTTTGGAAAGATCTACATACGGCTCAATGACATATCTCTGACGGTACGGTAAATTTTATTGCCTTTAATTCCATCCCAGTGAAACAAAATGTATAAAAGTAACATTTACTTTTTTTGTTTCATAGGCTTTTAAATCAAATCAATTCAGATTGAAGGCAAACGTGCGGATCTAAAAATTGCCAATTCTTAAAATAAATATTGCAGATACAATCAAATAGCATTTGCAACTTTCCGTCGGTAGATTTGATAGACGTGTTGGATTGGTCGATTATTGAAATTTTTTGGCTGACAGTGGTTGGAACAAAATAGTCTCTTTGTACAGGAGATCTGATGCCTGAAACACTTGGATTTTAAAATTCGGACTGAGGTTTTCAACAAACTTTCAACCAATATGTTTGGCCTTTATTTTAACTAAAGGACAACACGTAGCCCTTTGTTCTGTTTGCGAACGTATCGGGAATTTAAAGTATTTCCAAACTAAAGAAATAAGGAAAAAGATTGTGCCTTGTAATCTAAATTGAAATCAAAACGATTGTATATTGTTAGAAAGGGACAAAAATCTAACAAAAAAAACTTTGCTTTATTGGTAAATAAATCGACAAAATGCAATGACTAAAAAATTGAAAATTTGCCGAGAACAATTGAAAAGGAAAGAACTAGGCTAAGGAAAATAAAGGATTGCCGAAAAAGAAACAAGCTAATAGGTTCAAAGATTTGCTGGGATGCCAGGCTTTTTGATATGTCAGAGGTTGGATCCTTTTTCCCGCTTCAAAAATTCTATTCATAGCCAAAGATGTTGAGTTCCTACCGCAATTAAACTTGTAATCTTTATAAAATTTTATCCTACCAGATTTGAATAAGATTTGGATAATTGAGTGTCTTACCACAATTAAACATTTTATAAAATTTTATCCTACCAGATATGAATAAGATTTGGATAAAACTTTATCCTACTGGCTAGAGATAAGATTTGGATAAAACTTTATCTCGCTTAGATAGAGATAAAATTTGGATAAAACTTTATCCTGCTTAGATAGAGATAAAATTTGGATAAAACTTTATCCTCATTATCCTTATCTCCTCATTATCCTAGACTTCAAAACTCTCACTCCAACTCAAATTCTACCACTTTCCTCTTTGCTGCACACTGGATTTTTGATGGGTCAGGATCAGTGGATTTCTTTTAGACTTCTAACCATAGGCTTTCTTTGGGCTTCGGGTTTTCAGCCCAGCAGAACCCCTTTTCCAATGTAAACATTTACCCCCTATACCATTGGGCTTATAAATATAAGCCTAATGGTGGCCCTTAATTGTTTCCCAGCCTGCTACAAAATTGCTTCCTGGATGGTCCTTGCAGCTACTGACCACCCTTCCTTACTTCCTTGAGCAATCATTGGCCTGGTTGGCCAACGCTTTCTTCCATCGGCCTAAAAGGCTTGATGCTTTTACTCTTCTCAATTCCTTCTTCACTGTACTCAACCATCTTCTTGGTAATGTTCGCCAACTTCTTCCCTTTATCAAGCATCTTTTTCTTTTCCACCAAATGAGCTTGCATTTGAATTTGAAGTTTTATTTCAGTTCTTCTTTTTCCTGGATCAGTCTCTCAGTCAACTTCTTGCGCTGCCACCTTCTTTTTCTCGTTTTTGCGTTTTTTTCTGAGCAACAGTAAGTATTTCCTTTTTGTCTCCTTTTGCTTTCCACCCGAATCCACTCTCTAACTTTCTTGGGCATCGATGGCTTGACAAATTTCAGGTGACTACCAGTGTTGATGGCTACCTGGTCACCGGCTTATCTGTTATTTCCAGTGACCTGGCTACTGATCCTTTCCAGTGGACTGATTCTCTCTTGCCTTTTAGAAGTAATGGTGAGGTCGTGTTTCCTTTTCCACATGTTCAACCCTTTAGGCCTTCACACTTGATTTGTATGCTCTTGCCTCCTTTTTTGGATGAGACAACTCCTCATATCAATACTTGCTACATTCACTGACCCCACCGGGAATGGATTCTTGTCAATGAGCATTGCCTCTTCTGGCAATGAAATCGTCTACCTTCTCTCTTGTAGGCTGAGTAAGCCTGGACAATTCCGCGATACTAACTTTGGGATCACTTCTGTAAAACTGAGCGTGGAAGAGTCTTGGCATATCTGCCCAACCAAACACGAAGTCTCTTGGTAATGACATGTACCAAGAGAAAGTAGCTCCAATTAAAGAATTTGGGAACAATTTTAGCAGTAGATACTGGTAGTTCTTATAGCTAGAAAATTTTGAGCATTGAGTGGTGAACCTCGCTATGTGTTCGATGGTAGACTGCCCGTCTTCTCTAGAAAATAGTGTAAAATCTGAAATTTTTACACCCCTGGGAAAGGTTGCTCTATCTATGAATTTAGGATAAGGCTTCTTATACTCAGGTCAAACAATTTGATTGAAACCAAGCCCATAAAACTCCTGGACAATCTCGCGCAGCGCATCTCTGGTGACGTGATCTATCGCCTGAGCGTTTTGCCCATACATTGTCTGTCCTATGGTCACCGGCTATTGAACGGCCCGGTGACCTGTATTCCTTGGGAGTGCCTGCATCTGGTTGGTCACCAGACTCCCATTGCCCCCTGAGCTCGTTCCCTTTTCATAGAGGTGAGGTTGAGTCGCTGGTCTAGTATGGCTGTGGAACTGAACAGGATTCTTGTGGTTGATAGGCATCGAAGGCATGGCAGCACTCGGTGTCTCATCACTTCTGTGCGGTGGCTGGTAGGTGGTCACCAGCCATTTCTCCTTGTTGGGGCTGCCAATCCTGTTGGATTGCCCCCCAAGCACCTTCATAGGAGAAATTTCTCCCAACTTGGCAATCTTGGTTGCCGACTCCTCACCTCCAGTTGGAATGGCCGTAGGCGCCATTGACTGATTTTTCCACGACCACTGGTAGCTTGCTGGCCTATGATTTAATTTGACGCATTGTCTTGCTTGACTCTCCTCCACTTATGCCTTTGTCTTTCTCTAGCATGGTAGATCCATTGACCGCAGCCAAAATCTCCTTTTGATTACTCCCTATAGTGTTGAAGAGAGCTATCGATTTTTCTATGGCCTCCAGAACCTTTGTTAAAAGGATCTCAATGTTGCTTGCTTGACTTAACTCAATGGATTTAGGTTGGTCTTCCTGCGTTGCTATTATAACGTTTATCATATCATCACCTCCACTGATGGAAATGTCAGTACTCTTACTAGATCTTATTTTCGTTATTGCGTGGTCCCACTGAGCGTGCCAAAAATATGTTTTACCTTTATTTTGACTAAAGGACAATACGTAGCCCTTTGTTCGGTTTGCTAGCGTGCCAGGAATTTAAAGTATTTCCAAACTAAAGAAATAAGGAAAAAGATTGCTCCTCGTAATCTAAACTGAAATCAAAATGACTATGTATTGCTAGAAAGGGACAAAAATTTAACAGAAAAAACTTTGCTTTATTAGTAAACAAATCGACAAAATGCAATGACTAAGAAATTGAAAATTTGCTGAGAACAATTGAAAGGAAAGGACTAGGCTAAGGAAAATAAAGGATTGCCAAAAAAAAAACAAGCTAATAGGTTCAAAGATTTGCTGGGATGCCAGGCTTTTGATATGTCAGAGGTTGGATCCTTTTTTCCTCTTCAAAACTTCTAGTTATAGCCAAAGATGTTGAGTGAAACTTTATCCTGCTTAGATAGAGATAAAATTTGGATAAAACTTTATTCTGTTTAGATAGAGATAAAATTTGGATAAAATTTTATCTGCATTATCCTTATCTCCTCATTATCCTAGACTTCAAGACTCCCACTTCAACTCAAATTCTACTACTTTCATCTTTGTTGGACACTGGATTTTTCCTAGGTCAGGATTAGTGGATTTCTTTTGGACTTCCAACCATAGGCTCTCTTTAAGCTTCGATTTTTTGGCCCAAAACAGTAAAAATGAGCAGAACCTATTTTTCGGTGTAAACGCAATTTTTGTTTTGCTAATATATTAAATTAATCAATGATATTATCATCGTGGACATGCAAAATAAATTGTAATTACTTATCCTTTAAAACATTGCCAATAAATTGTCTAAACATGTGACGTGAAAGGTTGCAATATTATTTATTCTATCATATATGTTTTAAATTCTAATGTGGAAGTAAATTGTTTCTTATATATATTTTACTTTCTTTTAGAATTGGTTTACAAGTACCCATTTAAATTTTTTATTTTTAAATGTTTTTTCTTTTAATTACTTTAACTAACTTGATTTGGTTAATTAGATTATCTACTCCTAATATTAACTTTGTAAGTTTTTGATTTTATTCTAAAATAAAACAAACAATTTTATTTTTTGATAATTAACTTACTCGAATTCTTAGTTTAACTATTTTAAAAATGTGAAATGAAATATTAAATTAACTTAAATAGTATCTTGTCCTGTAAATAAGAGTAAGCAGTGGAACTTAATTTTCTTTTTGGGGTGATTGTGTTTCAAATAGTTCCCATTTAACAAAACTCATGTTTTAGGGGTTTTTTTTTTTATAGTCTTATATCCTAAATCAGCTCTTGCTTCCTTCCTTTATTATGCTCCAGGCATCGAATGTTTTTCATGCTCGCTCGTTAACAAACTTTTGATTATAAGAGGAAGAAAATCGTTGACTTTTTTTTTTTAAAAAAACTCATTGAGACTATTGCAACAAGGGTTTTGAAGAATTTCCAGAATAGTGCCACTACAAGAATAAAACCCAATCTGCGACGTTTTAACGTTGAGACTATTGCAACAAGGGTTTTGAAGAATTTCCAGAATAGTGCCACTACAAGAATAAAACCCAATATGCGATATTTTTAAAACATTGTAGAATCTCCAAAAATGTCGCAGATAATCTTTCATGACATTTCAAAACATGTCACAAAAAACGTCGCGGATTGTGGTGTAGGCAAAACGTTTCCACGGTGTTTTAAGGAAAACGTCATGGAATGTATGAGCATTCTGCGATGTTTATGAAAACGTCACAAAAAAGTGTGCCTTTCTGCGACGTTAAAATAAAACGTCGCGGAATCGTTAATATTCCTCGACATCTCTTAAATCGTCACGGAAACTAACTTTCCGTGATGATTTAATAAACGTAATATTCCACGATGTTTCGAAAACGTCGAGGAATCGTTAATATTCTGCGACGTTTTATTTTAACATCGCAAAAAGTCCATGAATTTGCGACGTTTTAAAACGTCGCGGAATGTAAAAAAAATGTTGCAGAATTCTTTTAATTTTTTATAAATAAATTTAATTTAATTTGATAATTTTCCAATTTTAATTTATTTAATAACTATTTGATATTATTTAGTATTGAATTTTATTTATTTATATCA
>JAOSBN010000004.1:38231268-38242148 GCA_027563595.1 Erythroxylum suave | reverse complement strand
CCTCTAAACTTAATCGTACTAATTAATCAGCTTCACGCTCCTTCCGTTAGTCTGTTGAACACGCGCCGTTTGGATCGTTAAATAAGGGTCGCGTGTTGTGCACATCCGTTATACAGGGGCTTAATATTGCATATAGTACAACGAGAGACCTTATGTGAGAAACACACATAGTACAAGGGCTCCAAAATGTATTTAGCCCCAAAATTAGTGTAGAAGTAAATATGTAAACTTAGGGCAATCGTGAAGACTTTTTAAAGTAAATATTTAAATAGAAGAACTTGTGGTTAGCTCGAAGATATAACATTCCAAAAAGTGGACTAAATGTTATACCAGTAAAATAAAAAATTTGATGTTTGAAATGTTAAAATTGATATTGAACTGTGGTAGTTAAAGATTAAATATAATTAAATAATTTAAAATATGATTAAAAGATATTTGATTTATTTTAGTTTATAAGAATATATTAATTTACAAAATTAACTGATTAATTAATAAATTGATTATTTTTTAACAATAAGAGTTATTAAAATAAATTAAATCGAAAAGTTAAAACCTGAACAGAAAAATTTAACAGCTAAAGGTTTTTATAATTAAACTAGTCGAACTGGTTGGGTTTTCTAATTATCCTTATATAGATTGTTATTTAGGGTGATAAATTAGTCTAGATTTAATTGAATTTCACTTAAAGTTGTTAAATTTAACTGAATCTCAATTGAAGCTGTTAGATTAAATCTAATTTATTATTTGAATGTGATAATTTTTAAATTAAAAATTATAATAAATTAAATTAGTCTAAATTTATTATAAATTAATAAATTAAATTGATTTTAAACTTAAATTTAAATGTTTGAATATTTAAACTTAATTAATCTCAAATTCTGACTTCAAATTAATAGGTTAAATGATTAAAATTGATTTAAACTAAAACGATTATAATGAAGAACATAATTTTAACTTAAAATCCAATAAAATTTTGGGTGAATACATTGTCAACTTGCTTTTCGACAGCCTATAATGTGAAGTTGACAATTTGCTACTCTATTAGTGAATTAGTATCTTAATAGCTGAGATGGCCTGCGCCATCGTGAATCTGAAATCGCAGAAAACAAATCTGTTCATATATCGTTACTGGCCATTGTGGCATTGTGACAAGTTGACCCTTACAGAAGCATGCAGTAAAAAAGGACAGATTTACAGCTCATGCTTGAATTCTCACGTAACCTTCCATGGCTGAACCAGTAGTAAGTCGTGAGGAATTCTATCCTAAAGCTACACGTTATAAGAACAGGAGTAAGTGACGTTTGCTACTAATATTCTGTCGAGTTGGCCTGTGCCATCGTGAATCTGAAATCGCAGAAAACAAATCTGTTCACAGATCGTTACTAGCCATTGCGACATTGTGACGAATTGACCCTCACAGAAGCTGGCAGGAGTAAGTGACGTTTGCTAATAATATTCTGTCGTTAAAGATAAGCTCAAGCATTATAATCCAATGAGAAAGGGGATAACTTGCCAAAAAGTCTGGAAAGGATAAACTCAGAACTCCCTAATTATTATATCGGGAAGATAACTACTGTGGTTAAATTAAGACTTTTATTTTTTATTTTTCTAAAATTATATGTTGAACTTATTCTCACTTATTTTTATATTTTGAAAATTATTATTTATTTATCATCCAATCTCTTTTGTTATAAATAATTCAAAACTATTAAGATTTAATTTTTAAATATTATATCATTTGAAATAAGGAATTATATGATAATTAAACCATATTATAATATTCACGAGTAGTAATTTTTAAAGTTTAATATATATCAAATCACATAGTTTTATTATATTTGACACTAAAAATTGTAAAAAGAGAATTTAATTTTTTTTGTCAATTTGTTTCAACAAAATGTTAGCTACAGCTACATCATTTGTTAGCTATGCAAGCTCAAGCAAATGGTGTTGTTGTAGCTAATACTAGTGAGCATGGCATAATCTTAAGAGAACTAGTAGTTAATATTCAAGTATACGCAAACTTAGTTATCTACATTAACATTTATAATTGGATAAAAAGAAAAATAAAAAACCACAAAGAATGTCGAAGAAAAGCAATAATCCAGAAAAAAAGTAACATAGAACTATAATAAATGTAGTCTAAACCCACACAAAGCACCTGAACCAGAATCCAGAAAAAAGTAACATAGAACTATAATAAATGTAGTCTAAACCCACACAAAGCACCTGAACCAGATTACTTAATTTGGTGCTTACCTGATCCAACATACATGGAATATTACCAGTACATTATTGGTTGAGAATGCTATGGAGTTTCTCACCAGTTCGAGAGAGAAGAATAAAACTCACATTTTTTTCTTTCCTGAAGCTAAAAATCTAGGCTCACTTAATAATTTCAGACCTACTGTCTGTTGTTAGGCCTTACGATCGACGTGGGCCGATCATCTCCATGCATGTGGTTGTTATGAAGTCACTCTG
The DNA here is from genome assembly GCA_027563595.1 of Erythroxylum suave. Classification (NCBI taxonomy): domain Eukaryota; kingdom Viridiplantae; phylum Streptophyta; class Magnoliopsida; order Malpighiales; family Erythroxylaceae; genus Erythroxylum; species Erythroxylum suave. The sequence continues at coordinate 38,239,667 of JAOSBN010000004.1, read as the reverse complement.
ATGGACAGATGTTCCACCTGTTTCCCCTTCGTTTCGCGTGGCTGCAATTGAAGTCTATAAAGGTGTACTTACGAAAGTGATGTCCCAGTTTATCTCAAATAATAAATGTCTGACAGACATCTGTCCCAAAAGGTCAGAAATGCAAGGCTAACATCTCAAAAATTTTCAATTGAATTTAATTTTTATTATCCTCATTTAAATAGGATAATATTTTAATCAAATTCTAATGTTAATCTAATAATTTAAAATTTTTAAATCACTATTTTCACTCGACAGTTTACAAACAATTATATTAGAACAATATTTTAACTTATTTTTTAGATTTGCCAACAATTTAAACCTTTTGTATCAAACATAAATTTGTATATAGATATAAATATTTATATTAAAATAGTATGTAACTTATTTTTAAGATGTTGTCCAACAACTTAAACTTTTGTATCAAACATACATTTTGTATAAAACTCTATTTTGCCAAAAGTTTCGAGTGTCCAGCCCTATTTTGAAACTTTCGATGATCCTATACGCTTTTATGTTTCATAGGAATGATAAACAAGTGAAGACTAGATGAATGAAACTCTTTTGAGGAGAGACATAGTCGTGTAAAGTGCTACACACCAATGTTGTACACGACCATGTGCATCTACTGCGTAAACACATGCGTCCGGTTAGAGTGACGCACGCATGTGTTTTGACTTACATGACTGTGTGGATCAACTATATATAAGTCTTTGAAACCGTGTGAAGGAGCGTGTAAAGAGTGAAGACATGCATAGTTATGTACATGTCCTTGTAAATCACATACACGATCGTGTGCGAGTGACCGTGTAACTCTCCGTGACTGTATATAGCTACGATTGAGGCGGTGTCGAAGATGCATGGTCACTTACTCGACTATGTAAATGATCGTTTAAAGTGCAAAAAAACCTATTTTATGAAATAAAAGAGAAAAATACGTAGTTTTTTAATGATAGTGTGACCATAACATTCAAAAGTGAGGGAAAATAGAGAAATGACAATTGATGTTGTATTCTCATCATTTTTTATTATTTTTAGGATTGGTTTGAGTATTTGATGAGTATTGCATCAACTTTAGTTTCGATCAAGAAATTTTGTAAGATAATTTGTTGTTGCACAGTGAGAGATCAACTTTTGTAAATCCTTATTGAGTTTAGTGGATTTACTTATTGGTTTGGCTTGTGACCTTTTCCCTTTATACTTGAGGATTTTTCACGTAAATCTTGATGTTTGTTCATCGTTAAGTTTCTCAATTTGGAGGCCCATAATGTAAAACCTTTTGTATTGCAAAGATCTCATTGATTATATTGATGTAGATGGTATGAAAGATGATGATCCTTTAAAACCTAAAAAGACGTCAGATAGAGAATGGAAATAGATGAAATGAAAAACTTTAGGCACTATTAAACAGTGAATTGATATCAGTATATTTAACCATATCTCTCCAAGAAACAAATCCATTTAAGCTATGAAAGAAGCTAGAAGATCTGTATAAAAGGAAGACTACTTATAACAAGGCCTCTCTAATTAAAAGGCTTGTGAGCATAAAGTTGAAAGCCAAGATATTAGTATGGAAGCATCCAAGTGATTTTCAGCATATAATTAACAAGCTTACTACAATGAAGATCATTCTTGATGATGAGCTTTAAGCCTTGTTCCTATTAAGTTTGTTATCGGATTGCTAGGAGATGATGAGGGTGACAATTGGTAATTCAGCTCCTAATGGTGTGCTATCTTTGGATGTAATCAAGAAGAATATGTTCATTGAAGAAATTTGAAGAAAGGAGATGGGAGTTGATAATGTGCAGACTTTAGTAATGGAAAGAATGGGAAGGAACAAGAGTAGTGGTCCCAAAGGTCATGACAAATCTAAGAACTGTTCAAAGTTTAGAGGTGACAAAGACGTGAAGATATGCTAGTATTGCGATAAGTTAGGACACATTAAGAGTTTCTACTATAAATAGAAGAACGATAAAAAAAAGTGAGATCATCAAAATGATGGTGATAATAAAAATACAATAGCAACAGCTTCAAGCATGGATGATGAGGTGTCTTATTTTGTACAACAAGCGAATGCTTCTATGTTTGTAATTTTGGTTCTGAATAACTAATTGATACAGTAGCATCTTATCATTGAATTTCAAAGGTGGAGTACTTCTCAAACTACAAGAGTGGAGATTTTGGGATTGTAAAGATAGGAAATTAAAGTTCTGCCAAGATTACTAGTATGGGTAATATCTGAGTTCAAACAAATGTTGGATGCTTACTGACCTTGAGGGATATACGACACATCCTTGATCTAAGGCTAAACCTATTATCCACTAACATGTTATATTAAGAATAATTTCAGCATACTTTTGGGGATAAAAATTGGAAACTATCCAAATACGCAATGATTGTTGCTCGATGAGAGTTATATTGCTCACTATACAAGACACACTTAAAGGTGTATGACAGTTGAGAAGTATACACAGTCAAAGAGGAAACTTCTTTAAATTTATGGCATTGACAATTGAGACAGATGAGTAATAAGGGACTAAAGATGCTGGCTAGTAAATCCTTTATCCTAGTTGAGAACTCACTACTGCTTAATCCTTGTGATCATTGATTGGTTAGAAAATATGATAAAGTCTCTTTAATGAGAAGATCTACAAAGAAGATGAAGATATTGGAGTTGGGCATTCAAATGTCTATGGCCTTATTGAAGAGGAGTCACTATAAGGTAATAAATATTTTGTTACATTTTTTGATGATGCTTCGAGGAAGACTTAGGTGTACATGTTAAACTATAAGAGTCAAGTATTTGAAACTTTCTAGAAGTTTCATGAAATAGTATAAAGGGCAGCTGAGAGGAAGCTCAAGTGTCTATAGACAGATAATGTTGCTGAATATAATTCCAAGGTGTTTGAAGATTAATGTGCATTGCATGACATTAGACATGAAAATACAGAACCAAGGACTCCACAATATAATGGTATTGCGCTAAGAGGATGAATAGAACCATTATAGAGAAGGTTTGTTGCATGCTTACAATGTCCATGTCACCAAAGACATTTTAGGGTGAAGTAGTCCGAACTGCAGTCTACCTAATTAATCAAACTCCCTCAATTATATTGGATTTTGAGATTCTCAAAAGAGTGTGGACTGGTAAAGATACCATATATCATCATCTGAGAGTTTTTGGCAGCAAGGTATTTAGGCATGTACTCAAGGTCTAAAGAAAAAAGCTTAAATCAAAGACGATAACTTGCATCTTTGTTGGATATGGTCGTAATCAGTTTAGCTTTAAACTAAGACCTATAGTGATAATGCAAATATACGCAAGAAGGGGTGAATTGTGTGTGACTTAAAAAATTTGTAAGTTACTATCAATTCAGTTAAACAATAAGAACTTGTTAAATTTCAGAGGAAAATTCTATAAATAGAAGGAGCCTTTTAAAAAATGAAAGGAGTATGTTCACATTTAAAAAATGAAAGGACTCTGTTAACGTTAAAAATGAAAAGAGCCTGTTAACAAAAGAAACCTCTTGCAATATTAAAATAGAAGGAGCCTATTCCAAAAGTGAATGAGTCTCTTGTAAATTAAGCACACACACTATAATGCAAAAAGTTAAGAGAAAGCGAGTAACAAAGTCTATTTATATTGGTTCGACTTATAGTGAAGCCTATGTCCAGTCCCCAAGTATTCGACTTGAGTATTTCACTATAAAACTCCAAGTAGTAAATTTTCACGAGCCTCTCTAAACTCACAAGTACATATTTTTCAAGGTTCTTCAAACTTCCACACTCATAGTGTTTAACAAGCTTCTACAAGCTCTCAAAAAAATGTATAAAGTGTTTAACAATATCTCTTAGTAGAGTGATTTCACTTTCTAAGGCACAAGGAGTTTGATATAGATATAACTTCCATGAATATTGATGTTGTTGAAGTATTTCGCAAATCTGTGTTTTGCAAATGCAGTGACTCTTCCTTAAGTAAACATTTTCTTTAACTAGCCATTGCTTCATTTCTATTCTGAGTTGACTTTATATGAACGAATCTTCAATATCATCTCTGCTAGAATCTTCCAATATTCAGACGTTAAGAGAAAAACTTTGTCAAAAATTTTGGAGCTAATTGTTCAAATTAGTAAGATCCTTCTAGATGTTGTGGAATCATTTCTAATAAGATAAGTTCATTAAAAAGGTTCCTGCAAGAAAAAAGGCATTTTTCTTATTATTTTATTTCCTTTTAAGAATTTTGTTTTTACCAATAAAAGGAAATAAATCTGATTTGAATTTTGAAATATTACATAGTTATCATCAAAACCTTTAATAACAAACCTTGAGCTAATAGTCTCCCCCTTTTTGATGATGAAAAGCAATAATAGATATATTTTCAAAATTCAAATTATAATAAAAGATTTCGAAAGATACCTTTAAACTTTATATGTTCTTACTCGCGATCATGATTAGAAGGAGCCTTTCTTATGAAAGGAGCCTATTGTTTATGCATATCATAGATTTAAACCTCATATATTCAATTCAATAATATTTTGACAGTTAGCAAAAGTATATCACAGATATATCATCAAAAGCAATTATATCATTAACTCTCTGCCTTTTTCATTATCAAAAAATAGAGGGGTAATAACTAAAAAGTCAAAAAATAATCAAAGCAAAAATAGTGACAAAGTTACTTAAGAGATTCGAAAAAATTTTGAAGCAAAATCTGCACGTCAATAATTTGATTCTGCATGTTATCAATCTAGCCACGCATTTATGCCTTATTAAACTAAGAGAAGGCTTCTAAACTAAGAGGGGGCTTCTAAACTAAGAGGAGCCTACCATAAAAACATATTAGAAGCAGCTTGCTAATATCCGCAAGGAAAAGTAGCATAGAATTTTAATACGAAATTAATATAAGATAATCTGCACATACCATCCTCTTTTCTTAACACACAAAATCTATCTTCATAGAGTGGCTTAGTAAAGATATCAACTACTTGATTTTTCAACTTTAACGTGCAAATGATCAATGGTTTCTTCTAAAACATGATCTCTGAGAAAATTATGTTTGATTTCTATATGCTTAGTCCTAGACTGATGCACAGGAATCTTAAAGAGATTTATTGCAATTTTGTTGTCACATATATTATAGGAATATGATCAAAGTTAAGAGAAAAGTCATGGAGTTGATGTTTCATCCATAAAATTTGAGCACAATAGTTAGAAACTGATATGTATTTCGCTTCAGTTGTAGAAAGTACCCTGCAATTTTGTTTTTTGCAAAACCAATAAACTAGACATTCTATAAGAAATTGATAGTGTCCACTTGTGTTTTTCCTATTAACTTTACCACCTACATAATCTGCATCACAATAGCTAACTATGTTAAATGAATCAGTTTTTGGATATCATAATCCAAAGTCCATAGTTTCAAGAAGATGACGAAAGATCCTCTTGACTATTTGAAGGTGGCTTTATTTTGGATTTGATTGAAAGCATGCGCAAAGATACACACTAAGCATAATGTCTGGTCTTGAGCTTGTGAGATATAGTAGTGATCTAATCATTCTTCTATACTTTATCTCATCCGTAGCTTTGCCTTCTTCATCCTTATCAAGTTTAGTTCCAGAATACATAGGAGAAACCATCAGTTTGACATTCTCAAAATGATATTTCTTGATGAGTTCCTTTGCGTATTTGTCTTGACTAATGAAGATTCCTTTTTTTATTTGCCTAATTTTCATCCCAAGAAAGAAAGATAGTTCTCCCATCATACTCATTTCAAACTCCACTTGTGCTGTAAAAATACGATGATCTTCACCCACTGCTTCTTTTCTTCAGTTACGCTCACTTTGCTTCTTTTCTTGTCCAACACCCACAAGAAATTTGCTTCAAGTCACTTCAAAGACATGCACGCATACTTGTATATAAATTACTATTTGACTGAACAAATAATCCACCTCACTTCAATGTCACACACACACACGTCAATACCCACTGATGCATGCACACGTTAAAGATGGACTTTAACACACACAGCAGCTGCACATGTTTTTGTCTTCGTTTCAGCCCACACGATAAAGATTTCTATATATCAAAAACAAAGACCAGCGGCAGTGTATTGCATTGGCTTCAACGAAACTCACTCACCAAAAGTTGCCAACTCACATACGTTGATGCCACAAAACGTCAATTCAAAAAGAGGACATCTACACTAGATACAAGATAAGCACAGATCACGCATACAATCAAGAGTCCCACTTAAGTTTAAACATACAACCAAGAGAGTTCCATTACAATACCACCACTTCAACAGTGTCATAAATTTTATTGCAAGAGTAACTTCCCATCCAATTATTCACGTGTTTATATGTCCAATTAAAATGTTAAAATTAAATAAAAGATATATATAATATCTTAACAGTTTCATCGTTAATTTTGTTATTTTCATACTGATTTTTTGGTGCAAGTTGAAGAGTACTTACATTATTGATATTTGGATGATCTTTTAGAGGGTTGTGTTATTGTCTCCTAACGAAAATATCTAGTAAAAAAATATAAAATTGGATACCTTACTTTCTTGCCTACCAAGCACTATATAAACAAGAATAAGAAGCTGGGATGATACTTGCCCACGAGCACTTAAAAGAAGCTAGCAAATTGAATTACTGAAGCCTCGTTGCAAATAGAAAATGAAAAGCCAAGTGCAAATTATCTCCCAAACCATGGTTAAGCCATCTTCTCCAACACCAAACCAACTTCGCCATCTCCAACTATCCTCTCTCGATCAAATTATGGTTCAGGTCCACTCTCCGTGGCTCTTCTTTTATCCCAACTCACCGAGTATCAGCAATGCTGAGAGATGCGAGCGACTTAGGAAGTCTCTGTCTGAGACATTAACGCTATTTTATCCTTTGGCAGGACGATTGAGCGAAAATTCTTATGTAGATTGCAATGACAAGGGTGTCCCTTTCGTGGAAGCTGAAGCAGAAGGCACTATTATGGACATTCTTCAAAACCCAATTTGCAATAATCTCAACAAGTTTATTCATTGCGAAATCGAAGAAGACGGTGATCTGTGTTCTTTTGTTCAGGTCACCTACTTTGAGTGTGGTGGAATGGTAATTGGTGTCGGATTATCGCATAAGATTGCTGATGCCTCGTCAGCTGTTACATTCTTTAACAGCAGGGCGGCAATTGCTCGCGGAGAAAGAAATAATGTACTTGTTCCTAAATTTGAAGCAGCCAAGTACTTTCCTCCCATCGACATTTCTGATTTTGATCCTTGTTTCGAGGTCGTCAAGGACAATACTAAGATTGTTTCAAAGAGGTTTGTTTTTGATGCAACTAGCATCAAGAAACTTCGAGACAAGTACACTGAAAATTGTTGCAACGCCACTGGCAATATGATCAAACATTTCACGCGAGTTGAGGTGCTAACAGCGTTCATCTGTAGTAGATTCATGGCGGCAACTCACATTAAGGCAGATAATTCTGATACATTCTATATGGTGAAACACGCTTTGGACTTCCGAAGAAGGATGGATCCACCTCTTTCTGCACAGCATATAGGAAATTTAATTTTTGAGCCTGTGGTAGCAGAAACTCAAATCGATACCGAAGATAAATATTATTATGGTGTCATTAACCAAATGAGAAGAGCAGTAACGAGCGTAGACAGAGAGTATGTGAAGAAATTTCAAGAGGGAGATGGCCAAGTTCGAGAAGGATCATGAGCTTGCTGCATTTTTAACGCCGAAGTTTCAAATCTAATGCTACCCGTACTCATCGATAACAATCATTGGCAACAGCCCTTCTTTCGACGTCACATCTTTCCCCATATGCTTCAAAAATATGTTTTTCAGCATGTAGTTCTTATTAAGATTTCTTATTGATTTTCTCCTTTGCCTCATCCGTTGAATTAATCGTCGTCTCGTTTCTGGGGACTGCCACTAACCATTTGCTCAACAAAATATTTCCAAAAAAAGCTGCGTCGACAACGGCTAACTTTTCTCCGAACCTATTTCACCTGGATGGTGACCTTAACCCTCTTCCATAAGAAAGCTATTAAGACATCCACTCTTGTGGTCGTCTTGGGTACTTCTTGATGCGTTTTTAAATATATTTTCTTTAAGAACTTCGATGCTTGATGGCCGAAAACATATATCGTTAAAACAATGTTGCCCTTACAGATCATCAACTTTCAATATGTGCGAATTGAAAGACAATTCAAATAAGTTCACCAATTTGGAATATGTTATTAGCATAGAAAGACATGAAATTATTATATGATAATTATTATAATTATTAGAATTGTAATAATAATAAGAATTAATAAGAATACATATTATTATTATTGAATTTATTATTCTAATTCAAATATTATTATTACT
>JAOSBN010000004.1:38207607-38219220 GCA_027563595.1 Erythroxylum suave | reverse complement strand
TATCCAAAATTCAAAATACAAAAGATACCAAACTCAATAATTCTCAAAATGCATATAAAGTCTTGCTTTTACAAAATATAACTTAATATACAGAAACATTGCAAACATAGAGTGATGCCTCGACTCTTGGTTACTCAATCTCATTTTCTTCACTTGAAGATGGGACGAAAAGGGGGTGAGCTTAAAAGCTCGTGGATAACAAGTTTATAACAAGAAATAAGCAAAACCATTGAAAATATTCATTGTCATAGAAAATTCTTACTGAATCATAAAACATATGGTTCTTAAATTTTCAACCAAATTCACAATAAAACAAATCATATATGCATCAACCTTGTCAACATATCATGAACACATAAACACATCATAACCATGAACATGACAAACTACACAATTTCGCATAATGGTCCTGTGTAGTTGTAAACTTGAGGGAGTCCATGAAGGAACTCCGTGCCACTAGCGGGCAGGTGAGAGAAGCCTTTAATTTGGCCAACATGCACGTGACATTTTTTAATGGATTATACCAAACCCACATAACGTGTAATTCATGAATTGTAAACCAATTTCCCAAATGGCACATTTTGGAAAACTTGTTTTTCATGAGCATGAAATATTTCACATGCACTTCCATCATCTTTTTCACAATTAATCAACCAAATTCAAATATCAAGCGTATTGCAATTTCTCAAATCATTCAAAAGCAACAAATTCCATAATATAAAACAATGAAAAATTATTTTATTTTCTTGACTGAAAAGAGAACAAATGGCTCATTATCCAACTATAAACATGAAACCCACCTTGAATTTCCTTGCTTGAAAACTTTGCTCAAAAATGTCCCTCCTCTAGCTCCTCTTGCCTCCCTTTTATCAAAGACAAAATTCCCATTCAATAGGGTTTCAAATTGGAGAACCCACAAGATATATTCACTAAAATTGATCTTAGAATTCTTAAACCCATACATTTCTTAAGCTTTATGAACCATAATCCTTTAAAAAATCCAACAGATTAAAGTTAAACTTACCTTGAATCTTCATCAAATAGTGAGATTATTGGCTCTAATGGAAGCTTTAACCTTCCTCTTCCTTTTTCCCTTCTTGAACAACTTCAAAATCACTTTTTAAGACTAAGAAAAATCAAAATGTAGCTTAGCTTTCTTTCTCTCCTTTCTTTTCTCTCCAATGACACTTTCTCCCTCTTCTATCTTCTAATTTTCGTTTCTCTCACTTCACTCTCTTCAATTCACGCTTTTCTCCTTCTAATAACCAAGACAACACTTTCCTCTTCCCTTTTTACCCTTAATGAATGCTAAAAGTCCACTTTATCCTTCCTTTAATGCTTATTGGTCTCCAAACTTAAATATCATGTCAAAAATGCCCTCAATTCATCTTAATGAATTAATTTCACTAACTAGTGAAATAAAATCCTACTAAAATTTAAATAATAATTAAACTCCAATAATAATTTTATCATGACGTCATAATTTATTTAAATCATGCTTAACAACTCCGTTCATTCCAAGGCAAAAATTCAAATTCCATGCTTATTCCATAACAAATCATGCTTAATTTAACAAAAAAATTTGAGGGCCAACAATTATCAACAGTCTTACATGTTGGAGATATGCTTAAAGCTTTTAATTGGGAGTTCATAGGAACATGAGGTCACTGTATAGCATAAAAATCATTATCATAGTGACATCATTGGAATTATTGTATGAGGCGTTGTACATCAAAAAAAAGTCATTCGCCCTTACATTAAAATCAAGAGGGCCTAAAAATGGTTGAAGGCCATAATTGATTTGAGATACTATTGATTAGTGAAATTGATCTGTGTCAAAAACTAAGTGATTCAAGTAAGATAAATGAAATTTGGTGGATTAACATCGAGGTTATGGAACATAATGTGATATACATCAGAGTCGAGTGCATTAACACTAAAGAGATGTCAAGTATCAAGCAAAAGATGGAATGTCTTTGATAGTATCACCTTGCCAAGGTGTGCGTAGATTGAGAAAAAGTGTGCTTAGATTAGGAAAGAGGATAAACTATGCTCGAATTATATTGGTCCATATGAAGTTATTGAGAGCATAGGACAAAAAACTTATGAGTTGTATTATCAATAAAGATGTCTCAGAATGTGTGATAGGTGAATATGCTAAGAAATAATGATATGATTTGACAAAGATGTATTGACAGCTAACGAAGTGAAAATTTGTGATTAATTTGAAATATAATGAGGAAACAGTTAAGATAGTGTGATATCGAAAGAAATGAGTAGAGGATTGATTGATTTCATTGACTATAGTCAATTGCAATAAATTATTTAAGTGGTAGAGTTAAATGGGAAACGGAGGAGTATTTGAGGAAACAATTCCCCTACCTTCTTGATCAATCAGATAAGAATTTTGAGGACGAAATTTATTAAGGAGGGGAGAAATGTAACATCCTGTTCCCATACTAAAGGTTGGAACCCTAAAATTTGGTACATGTGAGATCAAAGAGAGATTAAAGAAATTGCATTACATGCTCATGCATAATGTTAGCATACACACACATGTGAATTTGATTATTGCACACATTAAAATAATTGTTTATTCACTCAATTTCAGGTGTAAATGATTGTTTTAATGTGAATATGATGTGAATTATGGTTTTATGTCTTAAAAATTGAGTGGGAACGTATAAGTAGTGAATTAGAATTTTTGGAAAAAATTTAGGAATTTTCTGAAATATAAGGGTATTTTTGGACTAGGAAAAATGCCAAGTGGCAGAACAATTGATGAATAGTAGTAGGAATAAGGGTCAAATGGCAATGACAATTTTTATTAAGGACTTTGGGATTTAATGGCATATGTCATTGAAAATTTAGAGATAACTGGATTAGATATTAAAGGCAAATGGACAAGCTTATTAAAAGATCAAGAAGGGACCATGAGAGAGTGACATGTGACAAGTGATAAGTGACAAGTGTCACTTGCCACACCACATGTTAAGTCATGAAATTAATAAAAGAAAGATCAAATTGTGGTCTTTCTCTTGTCACCCACGACACTAGATCCATTTCCTCATCTTCTTCATTTGTTTTTCTTCATCTTCCTCTCCTTAATAACGACACCCATTACCCAAGCCTCAAAGTTGAACCTTGTCTTCTTCCATTCCTATACACTTGAATACTTGCTATCTTCTTCTTGTTTCTAAAGAAACCCAACCTATTCCACCTTAAAAAGGTGAAGGTCGTGTATGTGGAGAAGCTAAGGTTTATTGGTGATTTGAAAGAACTTTGAAACTAAATCAAGTAAGTAACCTATTACTCTTTATGGCTTTGATGAATGGAGCACGTTTGATGATAGTTGAAAGTTAGATATTCATGATATGAGGATGGGTATATGCTAAAAATGTGGATGAGAAATGGGGATAGATTCATTTCGTGCTTCTTTTTTAATGGATAATAGATTAGGGAATGACATAATGTTGGATGGAGTGAGTGAATGGTGTAAAAAGTGTGCTGGAAATGTGTTAGATATAGTGGTTCAACTGAACATGTGTCGGTTTTCTTGACACATCTTGATCTAAAGATATCCAAATAGGATGATTATTGATTTATATTAAACTAGATACAAGTGGATTTATAAAGAAATCAAGTTTTAATTTTGGCTTTAAGAGTGTTGAAAATTGTCTTGAAATTGAGTTTCAGAATTTGTCTCTATTTCTGAACAGTATAAAATAAATTGTGTATAACTTGTATTATATTGAGCCAAATTGTTTGAACTTAGTCTCTTTAGAAACTTAAGACATATTTTAACAATTGTTTAGAAGAAGGTATTGCCATAAAACCTCATTTTCTAGGTCATAATGGTCATACAAAACGGATCTGGAAAACAAAGTTGGAAAAGTTAAAAAAGGAGTTTTGTTTACTGCTTTCTGTGAAAGTTTGCCGCGGCCAACTGTTTGGTTCACCATGGCCAACTTATGGGAATTCCCCTCGGGCAAATTACTCCACGGCCAACTCTTTGGTTCACCGAGGCCAACTTATAGGATTTCCTTTCAGGAAATGTTCGTCGCGACCAACCCCTGGCTTCGACGTGGTGGACTTTCCTGCATAGCTTAAACATGCTTCAGTATTTTGGTGATATCTTGACCTGTAGTTATCCGATTGGGATATTTTTAATTTTGAGTAAACTAGAGACATAGGGATACAAATTATTTGAAGAAATAAAATTTTGAATATGGTTGTAAGAATTTCAATTTCTGGGTGGAAGTTGAGTAGAGGGCATTGTCTCAGAATAAAAGCAGTCCAAAAATATTTGGAGTATAACTTTTACACTACTGAACCAAGTTGAGTGATTTTGGTGTCATTAGAAAATTAAAAGATACGAGAATAATTTTCTAGAAGAAATTGTTGTTAAATTACTGCATTGTTCTGGTTAGAGCTATTATAGAAAATTGACCTGAAAGTTTGGAATTTTGGAAATGTTATAAGAAGAATTGAGAGTTGGATACTGTGAAAAGCAATAATGCTAAAAGTGAAAAGACAAGTAATTGAGTTATAAAATAAGATGTAGATTAAATGTAAATTTTGATAATATACTTGGGATTGTCATTTAGCATGCATTGTACATATTCCGCATACACATTGTGCATAAAGGAATATTTATAATTGTGCAATTATTAATGTGTGTATTGCATAATTTTGATGTGCAGGATAAATGTACACATTTGAACGTTTCCAGATCTTGGAAGCAATTTCTAATCTGGGGTGTAGTATGATTAGATCTAGATGGTCTCATTTCATTGTTTGTTTTGTGTGAATTTTTGTATTGATTAACTACTGAATGTCTATATGAATGTGATTGATTGTGTTGGTTTCCGAACAGGAGGTCTGATGATTGTGATGTTTGGTTGAGATATTGAAGTGTTGCTTATATGTGAATGAGATGAACTAAGTGTACATAATTTGATGATAAATGTGCCTTGAATAAGCATTTGCATGTAAGTGAAAATATGATTCTTAACTTAATGTTGAATGTCGGACTAAGGACTGTGGATATATGTGATCTAAACGTGAATGTGCAGTCATGTGATTGACTAAAAGTATGAGAATATGATGCATTCTATTACATGAATGTAAGAAACATAATGGTAGTTGTGATTGTAGTAGCCACCGAAAAAGAGCTTAAAGCTCAGATTGTGAAAAAGAGTTTAAAGCTTAGACTTTGATAAGAACCTCAGGCTCAGTTGTGAATGTACCCGGTATCCACTAAGAGATATGAAACATCATCTTATACAGCCCGGTATCAACTAAAGGATATGGGCTAGATAAAAAGGCACTCAGTCACAACGAAAATAACAAATTGAAAGTGGGTCTCATAAGCATTACATATGTATTTAATATGAATAATGTGACTAATTTGACTGATTTTTTAAGTGAGATATGTCTTAAGTAAATGTAAATTATGTGACTATGTGAACTATATGTGTTATGTGATTGAGTGAGCCATCAAGGATGGTCGCTCACTGAGTTTACAAAACTCACCCAAAATTTGCAATATTTTTTAGGCTTAGAAGAGTTACGCCATTAGGCTAACAGGAGTATGGACACTACATTCAAGTAAGAGATAAAGGTCGGGATCAGTTCACGTCTGCATTTGTATTTTCTTTATTTTGTATCAAATTGAGTCTTTCATAATTATGGTAACTTGTGTATTTGAATATTTCTGTTTTGTAATAACTTTCCAAAATGAAAAGCGTTGTAAATGAAATTAATTTTGAGTGCAATTATTATATATGTGACTGAAAAAGTTTATGATCAAAACTAGCCCTAATTGATTATTAATTTTCCACAAAAGTGTGCATTGTTTTGAAGAGAAAAGAAAAAGATTTTTTGTAATGAGGTTTGACTGACTGAGCACTCTAGCATGCCACCCTCGTAGGACTCAAACTCAGATATCACTCAGGATGTTGGGTACAGGTCCCAAGAGGGTAGGGTGTTACAATTTGTGTGTCAAGGCTTCTTACAGTGACAACATATGATTTGATTGTTTTATTTATTGCTACTGCTACTGCTACCTTTTCATAAGAACCTGTTATGTTTAGTTTTCTTGTTTCCTTCTCTTTTCTTCATTAGCTTCTTTTTGCAGAAGCATGTATATTTTCTAACCATGAAATTGAATTCGTCATCTCCATCTATTTGCAACTCAGTGTTGCTTTCATCATCATTTGATGGATTTGATTCATCAATTGCTTTTAGTGTCATTCCTTTTCTGTATGAAGATCTTTCATCTCGCCTAAGTTAAGCTTCATGGATCATTAAGTTTCCTTTTAACTAGTCTAGTGAAATAGTGTCGAGATCCTTCACAATTTCTAGAGTTGTCACCTTAGGTCTCCATTCCTTTGGTAGTGACCTTAGAATCTTTGTCACAAGCTCATTATTAGGATATACCTTTCCTAAGTTCCTTAAGGTTGTGATGACATTGTTGAAACGTTTGAAGATTGCGTTTGTAGTTTCTCCATGCTTCATGTAAATAGTTTTGTATTAATGCATTAAAAGGCTTATTCTATATTTCTTTACCTCATTTGTTCCTTCAAAAGTAACTTGAATTTTGTCCCACATTTCCTTTGCTGTAGAATAATAAGATATCTTTTCATACTCTTTTGGAGATAGTGCAAAGATCAGATAATGTCTTGCTTTGGAATTTAACTGTGCATTTCTTTTATCAACATCAGTCTACACTTCTACGTCATTAGTAGCAGGAGGTGTGGCTCCAACTTTACTAGCTTGCCAGATTTTGATATCTACAAATTGAAGATAAATAGTCATTCTCTCTTTCCAATTGGAATAGTTGTTTCCATTAAAATAAGGAGGCTTTGAGATAAATTGTCCTTTAAGACTTGTCAAATGGTTTGCCATGATCTATCATGTGTTGTGAAACACAATAAATGCAAAACCACGCTTTGATATCAAATGATAAAGCGAACACACATAAGAGAGGGGGGTGAATTATGTGTGACTTAAAAAATTTTAAGTTATTATTAATTCGTATAAACAATAAGAACCTGCTAAATTTCATTAAAAAAGTCTGTAAATAGAAGAAGCCTAATAAAAATGAAAAGAGCCTATTAACGTTTAAAAAAAATGAAAGGAGCCTGATAAAAAACGGAAGGAGCCTATTACCATTAAAAACAAAACGAGTCTGTTAAAAAAATGAAAGTAGCCTGTTAACAAAAGAAACCTCTTGCAATATTAAAACAGAAGGAACTTATTCTAAAAGTGAAGGAGCCTCTTGTAAATTAAACACATACATTGTAATGCAAAAATTTAAAAATTAATAGAGAGAGAGTGACACAGTCAATTTATAGTAGCTCGACTTATAATGAAGCTTACATTCAGTTCCCAAGTACTCAACTTGAGTATTTCACTATAAAACTCCAAGTCGTAAATTTTCACAAGCCTCTCCAAGCTTATAAGTACATATTTTTCAAGGTCTTTTAA
The DNA here is from genome assembly GCA_027563595.1 of Erythroxylum suave. Taxonomy (NCBI): domain Eukaryota; kingdom Viridiplantae; phylum Streptophyta; class Magnoliopsida; order Malpighiales; family Erythroxylaceae; genus Erythroxylum; species Erythroxylum suave. The sequence goes on along the minus strand of JAOSBN010000004.1, from coordinate 38,211,729 downwards.
CCTTCCACGCTCGTAGTGATTAACAAGCCTCTATAAGCTCTCAATAAAAAAATGTATAAAGGGTTTAGCAGTATCTCTCAATAGAGTGATTTCACTTTTTAAGATACAAGGAGTTTGATATAGATATGCCTTTCAAGAATATTGATGTTGTTAAAGGATTTCAAAAATCTGTGTATATTTCGCTTATGCAATGACTCTTCCTTTATTTATCTATTTCGAATACACTTGTTATACCGCCTATTCCTTAAAATAAGGAATACGTGTTCTACATAAAGGATATTCCATAGTCTAAATTTAAACCAAATAGAGGAATACATAGCAGTTAAAAATAGGAGGTTAATAGAAATTTTATTACCCTCAACCAAACAGACCGTAAAAGTTTTGGGTCGATCTATAATTTTTAACAACTTTTTAGACAATCCATGATTTCTAATAGTTTTTGGGTCAAGCTAAAATTTGTAATAACTTTTCGGGTCAATCTGTAATTTTTATAAGTTTTTGGATCATTCTATAATTTCAAAATATTTTTGGGTCAATCTATATTTTCTAATAGTTTTTTGGGTCAATATATAATTTCCAATTTTGTTTTGGGGTCAATTTATAATTTCAAATAACTTTGGGGTCAATTCATAATTTCTAAAAGTTTATGGTCATTCCATAATTTCATAAAAAATTTTGGGTCAATCTATGATTTGTAATAACCTTTTGGGATCAATCTATAATTTCTAATAGTTTTTTGGGTCAATATATAATTTATAATAACTTTTGGGATCAATATATAAATTCATATTAATTTTTTATCAATCTATGATTTCTAATATCCTTTGAGTTCAATCAAAATTTAACATAATTCTTGGGGTCATTTCATAATTTTTTAATAATTTTTATGATATTTACCAAAAAATAAAAAGCATCATATGCAAAAAAATCTTAACAATTAATATCACAAATATCTAATATAAAAAATAACATATCTACAATAAATCAATATTACATATAATAAAAAAAACATATTATGTAAACAAAAACCTGTTGAAGAAGTAGAATGAGAGAGCAATGTGAAGCAGAACGTCTTTATGCCGCAAGGAATGAAGAAGCAAAACCTGAGAGAAGAGCTGCGAAGAAGCAAAGAGAAAATGATAAACTTAGCCACTAAACCCACCATTCGGTCGCCATGATGTAACAGAGCCAGCGTTATTGCTAGCTCTCTGAAAATCTCTTTATAATGCAGCAGAGCCAGCGTAATTGCTGGCTTTCTGAAAAGCCTGCCCATCCCGCCATCGTGAATGGCGAGTTAGGTCACGCCACCATTCTGCATGACGAGGTGGGCCATCTCACCTCGCCATCCTGCATGGGGGGTTGGGCCATCTCACCCCACCATCCTGCATGGCGGATGGCGGGGTGGGCCATCTCACCCCCGCCATGCACACATGTTGCACCCCACCAAATGCTACGGCGGGGTGTTGTCCACGTAGCCCCACCCGCCAAATACTACGGCAGGTGTTATACACGTAGTCCGACCCTGCCATCGATATTGGTGGGGTGTTTTACATCCAGCCATCCCCTTTTTTTTAACACACATCATGGATTGAGAAAAAATTTTGTAACAAACCGAGCATTTAGCCGAAAAATCCTTATTATTTAATAAACAAGGTTCGATAACACTAATATAATCATACATAGCTTAGTTTGCACTTTTTATTGTAGTAGTTTATCGAAAATGGATTCTTTTAATTTATCATTTTCCATATTTGAGATATAAATGAGTTAAGAAGTGAATGAAATTATAAATATGTATGTTTATTGTGTTTTCTCATTCAACATTAATAAGATAAATAGAAGAGTATACAGTGTAATTATTTGCGATTACAAGTTTTTAATTTGCGTCGAGTGCTTCCTCTAATGCATATACAATAGACAATGTGTTTAATAAATTAAGCCACCCAACTTTGGTTTTGTCCTGTCGATCATTTGCATAAGAATCTAGGTTAATTCGTGATGAAAAAAATTTTGTTACCAAAAAACCATAATATTTAATAATTATCACTAGCTACAACGGTGACTAACAATATATAATTAATAATTATAATTAATATTTAATTAATTAACTCTTTAATATATACACTAATAGTTACACACAAAAAGATAAAAGTTAAGAAGTCATGCTTGTGAGTTTTGACTAATAAGTGACATGCGTCAGACGTGACGATGAACTGAAAGGTTAAAGAATCTGAGCCTTCAAAAAAGGTACGGTGGGAAATCAAAAAGTTAATGGAATAAATAAACTAACAATAATTTATAATCAAGAACAATATAAACATAACAATAAAAGGGAGAGTATAAAAATGCAGGGTTATGACCAATAAGTCACAACCATGCATGCATAATATAATATACAAAAGTGAAATGCTCGTCTATGGCTTTTTAATATATTACGTAAATAGTGTTTATTAATAATATAAGAAACTTTAAAGAAACAAATTTTTATGATATTTAATTTAAACAATAAAAAGAAAATAAATGTGCTAAGAATTAATCAATTCTTTATATAATCAGTAAATAAACTTTTTTATGAACTTAATTAATTATGCTATTAAGTAAAGTTAAATAAATCAAATGGTTAATTATTGCATAATTAATGGGTATTATTATTATTATTGCTAATCATGCCTGAAATAGTCACAGCTGTGCATATGTTCATAACATGTTATAATTAATCAATTAATTAAATATCATTTAATTGATCAATTATATAATTATTTTGTAATTAATTATTATTATTATTATTACTCATATGCACAATATATTATAATTAATCAATTAATTAATTATCACTTAATTGATCAATTACATAATTATTTTGCAATTATTATTATTACTAATGAGGTTGTAAATTGTTAAGTTATAATTTTTGTTATGAATCATTCAATAAATGTTACAAAGTATATTTAGAAATTAAAGGCGTGCATATATACATAATATCTTATAATTAACTAGTAAATAAATTTGTTTATTAATGATATAAGAAACTTTTAATCAACTAAATTTCAGTGATGTTTAATTTAATGAATAAAAAAGATAATATATGTGCAAAGAATTAATAAATTCTTTATTAAATAATTAAATAAAATTTAATAATAATAATATATATATATATATGTGTGTGTTATTTCTTTTTTTAATAATAATAGGTCAGAAGCTACGGTTATGAATAATAAATGATAGTTGTGATGAAATGAAACGTAAAAGAATCGAAGCCGTGGGATTTAAGAAGTTGTTAATAATAACTACAAAAACCTAAAAAAATATATATGGTGGATAAAGAAAGAACAAGTCTCCTTCCATGCAACGGAGATGATGTGATTTATTCAATATATGATTTTTTATCGTTTTATGCTGGAGTTTATAAATGCAATTAGAAGACAAAGGATACGAGTCAAATTTAAACATTTTATACAGGAAATGCTAGAGAACTCAACTTTGTTAAAAAGTATAAGTGACGATTGAAATTTTCATATAATAGTTTATGAAAAAAATAGAAAACAGTTGCATTTTATATTTTACCAAAGATGATAATAATCAATGAAACATTAAGACAATATAATTCGAAAATGTAATATCTGCTCTGAACCAATATATACATGAATATCACGGTGTGATATGTTCAATCACACCCGTGAGATCTGGATTTTTTTATAGAAATTTTCCATTTCAATGTATCATGTGTAAACATCAAATTATATACTTACTGTTTACACCTAAAAATGGGTTCGGCCCATTTTTACTGTTTTAGGCTGAAAATCCCAAACCCAAAGAAAAGTCTATGGTTCAAAGTCCAAAAGGAGTCCATTGATCCTGGCCCATCAAATTTTAGTGTCCAGCAAAGAAGGAAGTGGAAGAAGTTGAGTTGGAGTGGGAGTCTTCAAATCTAAGATAATGAGGAGATAAGGATAAAGTTTTATCCAAATATTATCTCTATAGGATAAGATAAAGTTTAATCTAAATATTATCTTTATCCAACAAGATAAGGTTTTATTGAAAATTTATCTTTATCTAACAAGATATAATTTTATCAAGATCACAAGCTTAATTGCAGCAGGACACTCAAATTCAAAGTCCGGA
>JAOSBN010000004.1:38190795-38207507 GCA_027563595.1 Erythroxylum suave | reverse complement strand
ACATTACAGTTTGATTGAATAATTGATTTTATTTAACTATATTCTAGGAGATCACCCAAAGGTGGATCATTGAGTATTGTTAATAATATTAAAGGGAATGATCATTAAAAACTTTTAAGTTGAATAGTGTGTATATCCAAAGATAGCATACTTATTCAATTTTGAATGTTATCGTTATCTATCAAAGTGTATAAAATTTCAGCATCAATGATTGTGTGTATGCATTTAAGTATTGCCCAAAGGTTGCTTGAATGTATATATTTTTAAAGTGTTTATGAATTTTGAATATGTATTAAGTACTCAAAGCACTAATGGGTAAGTATGCATAATGTTTGCAGCTTCATCAAATGTCTTTGCATCTGCAAACTCTGTTGTGAAGTTCAATGAGCTGAACTACGATGATTGGTCCGAACAGATCCGATTTACACTGGGTATTATGGCTTGGGATCTTGCAATACTAATGGATGAGTAGCCTGCAACCACAGATGCTAGCTCCGATGTTGAAAAGTCTCATTATAAGGCATGGGAGAAGGCTAATCGATTGAGTCTGAACCTCATAAGGATAACGATGGCTGAAAGCATTAAGTCATCTATGCCCAAGACAGAGAATGCAAGGGAGTTCATACAAAAAATAAAAGAGTGTTCATAGTCGGATTTGGCTGACAAGTCGATAGTAGGCAGCCTTATGAGTTAGCTAACTACGAAGAAGTTTAACTGGTCTGAGCCTATCCATGATCATGTAACTCACATATCGAATTTGGCAGCAAAGATGAAGACCATGGGGATGGATGTAAATGAGACATTCTTGGTCCAATTTATCATTAACTCTCTACCTGTTGAATTTGGTCAGTTCCAGGTGAATTACAACACCATTAAGGATAAGTGGAACTTTTAGGAATTGAAGGCCATGTTGATAGAGGAGGAAGGGAGATTAAGGAAGATGAAATATCAGTCTGTTCATCTCGTAGGTCATGATGGTGCCAGCAGTAGTAAAGGTTAACCAAGAAAAAAGGACAAGAAGAAAGGTAAAGCTCTAAAGGGTCCTGAGAGCATTATCCGAAAGGAGATGAAATGTTTCTTTTACAAGAATTGAGACACTTCAAGAAGGATTGTCCTAAAAGGAAGGCATGGCTTGAGAAAAAAGGTATGCATTATAGTTATGTTTGCTTTGAATCAAACCTCATAGAAGTGCCCAATAATACTTGGTGGTTAGATTCTAGTGCTACTACTCATGTGTCTCATGTAAATTAAAGAGTGGGTCATATTTCCAAAGAAAGACTAATGAGGTTGGTGAAAAGTGGAATCCTTCCTCAATTGGATTTTAGTGACTTAAATGTGTGTGTAGATTGCATTAAAGGAAAGCAGACTAAACACACAGTAAAGAAACCTACCATAAGAAGCACTCAGCTTCTTGAGTTAATACACATCGATATATATGGTCCTTTTGACATTTCTTCTTGGAGATTTGAAAAGTACTTCATCACTTTTATTGATGATTACTCACGTTATGGATATGTATATCTACTGCATGAAAAGTGTCAATCTGTGAATATCCTAGAGGTGTTCATAAATGAGGTGGAAAGGCAATTAGATAGAAAAGTAAAGGTTGTGAGATCTGATAGAGGTGGTGAGTTTTATGGTAAATACAATGAAAGTGGACAGTGTCCAGGTCCATTTGCAAAGTTTCTCGAAAGTAGAGGCATTTATGCACATTATACAATGCTTGGTACCCCTCAGCAAAATGGTGTAGCTGAAAGGCGGAATCGTACGTTAATGGAAATGGATAGAAGCATGTTAATTAATTGCTCATTACCCCTTTTGTTATGGATATATGCATTAAAGACTGCTATGTATTTGCTTAATCGGGTTTCAAGTAAGGCATTTCCTAAGACCCCTTAAGAACTGTGGACGGGAAGGAAACCTAGTTTAAAGCATCTTCGTGTTTGGGGTTGTCCAACAGAAGTAAGGTTATATAATCCACATGAAAAGAAACTTGATCCAAGGATGATCAGTGGTTTCTTCATTGACTATCCTGAAAAATCAAAGGGGTATGTGTTTTATTGCCCTAGCTATAGTATAAGAATTGTTGAGACGGGTAATGCTAGGTTCATTGAAAATGGTCAAACTAGTGGGAGTGATGAATCACGAAAAGTGGACATTCAAGAAACTCAGGATGAAGTTTCTTCACCCATTATTTCACCTGAAGTTGTTGTACCAATTGTTGTATCACAGCCACACAACATATTGGAACAACAGAATGATGTTCAAAACCCACAAAATGATATTATAGTGGATGATCTGGTCATAATTCAAGAAGAGATTAATGAGTCACAAGAACGGTTAAGGAGGTCTGTAAGGGAAACAAGATCTGTTATTCCAGATGATTATTTGGTTTATGCTATTGAAAATGAATGTGACTTAAGCATTGATAAAGATCCAATATCATTTAGAAAAGCCATGGAAAGTGAAAATTTCGATAAATGGTTGATTACCATAAAAGAAGAAATTAAGTTAATGGGCGATAACAAAGTCTGGGACTTAGTTGAGTTGCCTGAGGGTTCTAAGACAATAGGTTCCAAGTGGGTCTTTAAGACTAAAAGGGACTCGAAGGGCAACATTGAAAGATATAAGGCCAGACTTGTTGCTAAAGGTTTCACCCAGAAGAATGGCATTGACTATAAGGAGACCTTCGCTCCAGTTTCAAAGAAGGACTCTCTGCGAATTGTTTTGGCTTTGGTGGCTCATTATGATTTAGAGCTTCACCAGATGGATGTAAAAACTGTCTTTCTGAATGGTGAATTAGAGGAGGAAGTATATATGGACCAACTTAAAAGGTTCTTGGACACAGGAAGTGAACACTTGGTGTGTAAGCTAAGAAAATCTATATATGGATTGAAACAAGCTTCCAGACAGTGGTATTAAAAGTTTAACGATACTATCACGTTGTATGGTTTTGTAGAGATTACTTTTAATTGATGTATCTACATAAAAGTCAGTGGGAGCAAATTTCTGATTTTGGTCTTATATGTTGATGACATTTTGCTTGCTGCAAATGATTTGGGCATGTTACTTGATATAAAGAAGTATCTCTCTAAGAATTTTGAAATGAAAGATATGGGTGAGGCATCCTATGTGATTGGAATAGAAATCTTTTGAGATAGATCACAGGGATTGTTAGGATTATCTCAAAAAGGTTATATTAATAAATTTCTAGAGAAATATGGAATGGAGAAATGCTCTGCAGGAATAGTAATACAAAAGGGGGACAAGTATAGTAAAATGCAATGTCCTAGTAATGAATTGGAGTGAAAGGAAATAGAAAGAATTCCGTATGCATCAGTGGTTAGGAGTTTGAACTATGTTCAAACTTGTACTCGACCTGATATTAGCTTTGCTATAGGAATGTTGGGTCGATATCAAAGTAATCCCGGCATGGACCACTAGAAAGCTACTAAGAAGGTTCTTAGGTACTTGTAAGGCACCAAGGAGCATATGCTTACATATAGGAGATCGATCATCTAGAGGTCATTGGATATTCAGATTCAGATTTTTCCGGATGTTTGGATAGTAGAAAGTCTACATTTAGCTATCTGTTCCTATTAGCTGAAGAAGCGGTGTCATGGAAGAGTGGTAAGGAGTCTATCATTGCTACTTCCACTATAGAGGTCGAGTTTATGGCATGTTTTGAGGCCACTGTTCATGCACTGTGGATGCGGAACTTTATCTCCAGACTTGGTATTGTCGACAGTGTAGCCAAGCCGCTGAGAATTTATTGTGATAATTCCACAACTATCTTCTTCTCCAAGAACGATACGTACTCTAAGGGTGCTAAACACATAGAGTTAAAGTACTTGTCGGTTAAAGAGGAAGTGTAGAAGTAAAAGGTGTTTTTTAAGCATATTAGAACGGATATGATGGTAGCAGATCCATTAACTAAGGGACTACCACCTAAGGCATTTATTGGCCATATCGAGCGTATGGGTGTTATAGATAAAGCCTTGCTATTCTAATTACAGTTTGCTCATTACATGTGACACTTAGAATTCACTTATTGTTGTGTTTCTGCTTTATTGACATGTTATCATTAATGTTTATGTATACACTTATATTTCTTTTGAAGACATATAGTTCTTGATAATTATGGTATTTCTCAAATTAAAAAACCTTAAAGAAACTTGGAGTTGGGATTGATTTGTGATACATGGAAGGAATCATGTTGTTCAATGACTTATGACCACCATGATCCCATCATCTTAATTTACTTAAGGATGACTTGATTGATCCAATGTATTATGTGCACTGTAAGTTTTTTTGTTGAATCACCAAGTCATAACATGGGCCAAGTGAGAGATTGTTAGATTAATTTTAATAATTAATCATTGTGGCCCATATTATTGTCATGGACTCTAATATGAAAGTGGACCCAAAATAATGGTAATTAGGCTTGTTAAATAAAAATTACAGTTCCTAGGGTTTTGTTTTGAAAAACTACCCTTCCCTCTCCCTTTATAATGTTGATGTTACAAAACATTAAAGACACAACAACAATTTCTGCACCATTGTGAAATAACTGTGAATAGAAAAAGGCAGAGAGTGGATAAAACAAAGAAAAAATATTGCACAAGAATTATGGATTCAGGTTTGTTTCTTATTATCATTCGATCCATTAAAGTTTCTTCAGTTTATTATAAAAAACCCCACCGTTAAAATCAACTTAAACATTCAAATTTTAAAGCATACAACTTAACATTCGGGTCTGGAGACACAAGCGATTGTAGCTCACTGTCAATTTCAAACTTGGCCATGTCTTCCGCATCATTCCTCCATACCATCACTAGATTATAGTATGGCACGCTAGCTGAACCAACCCATACCGATCCACTACAAGAAAAATAGGGTTTAGCGACAGACATTATCGACGGAATGTGTAGATTTTCCGTTGGTAAGCAAATTTTACGACATAATTTACAGACGAAACAAGTCATCAGGAAAATGGCCGTAGGTAATAATTGTCATCAAAGCACAGACTTTCCTTCGCTTATTTACTAACGGATATTTTATTTTCCATTGCTATATTTAGCAACGGACAAGGATTGTCGTCGATATATTTACTGATGGATATGGCAGTTCCATCAATAAATTGGTGTATAACTATACTGACGGAACTTAGCTGTCCGTTAGTAAATATACTGATACTGTTTGTAATTATACCGACGAATTTTGATTTTCCATAGGTAAATATACTGATACTGTTTTTTTTTAATTTTCCCTGTATTTCATTTTATTATATAATCTTATGGTTGATGCATAATTTATATAGTCATCAGTTATCTGTTGATAATATTTTGATTTGTTTCTACGTTTAATTTGTTAAAACAAAAAAGTTGATTGATGATATTAAGTAAAAAATATCTTAATTGATAATAAAAAATTATTTTGTACAACAATAACTATTTAGCAACTATTTATTTGGTGGCTACAACTACGTTATTCATTTGGTGAATGCAGATGCTATAAATGTTGTGATGAGGTACTGCCCTTCCCTTTCAACTCATCCACCTCATTATAGAGTTGGGCTATATACTCCATCGACTATTGCAACTGAGTTGCCAGTATTATACTCTAAAACTTATGGACTTCATTGGGTGTAGACCACCAACTAGATGCTGTTGTACTGGATGTGGAGGATTGCGAATAACATGTGTTTGCAAATGAACCTAAGCCGAATATCCTTCCACGACGGTCCCTACCACCCAATGCATGAAGATTTGTTTGACTCCCATCAACATCTTTAGACTGCTGAGATTGACGTTGAATACTTTTTTGTATTTGGTCCTATCATAAGGCAATGTTTATGTTAATAAGTGATAATTATTAAGCACTAATATTAGAGCATAAATTTCACATACATTTAGTTCTCTACATTGGGTTTTAACGAAGGTCACACCAACATGCTTCTTAGTGTGAGTGTGCAAAAAGAGCTGATGGGGTGTAGGCTTCGTGCCTATAGACTTTTCCTACTTCATAATAAAATGTTAAAAGTGAACTACAATTTACCAAAATTTTGGTAGAATTTTCTTCATTTTTATGATATTTAAACAATACAGTCATATATGACATTAGACATTTATAACATCATCATTCTCCATAATACACATATTTTCATTTCAAAATTCACACATCAAATTAAATTGAAATACATCAAAGTAAAAAAATCAAAATATAAGTGTAAAGTGTAGATACTTACAAGTCTCTCTGCATACTCGTGGTGGGTAATAGATCCGATCCAGTACGTACGGGAAGACTCTCTCCCCCGGTCTTCCATATCTATTGGTAGAATTACGCTTTGAAATGGACATTGCCTTGGGTGATGTCCAATATTGCTGCCAACGAATCCATATTTGTTAGAAATATAAGGTTGTCGTACACTAGCCTTGTGTATTGCACCAACAAAGTCTTGATAACGTGTACGCACTCGTCTCTCTCATACTTTATAAATGATCACGCCAAATTCAGAATCTCAAAAAGTTCTTTCGGGAAAAAAGAAAAACATACGATAAAATACTTATAATCTACAATTTTTATCTAATTAATGTATTAAAATTAATTTTAAAAAATATTTTTTGCACCTCAAACTCCTAATAATAAAAATATTTGTCGCTTGAGAAATATTCTTCCATATATAACCCTCAAGATCATTCTTCTCCTTGAATTTGGATGTCATGTTTCTTGACCACGGTATAGACGAAATCAACCTAATATAAAAACAATTAATTTTATATCATTTTTAAATTTAAACCTATAACTTAATTATAAACATATGGTGTTTCGTGTATTTTCACTTACAAATTGTTGACAATTGTGATGTTCCATGAACTCCCTCAGCTCCAGGCTGGAGGTCGCCTCCTTCATCCACATCATTTACCCCTGATATCTCTGTTGGTATAGAGGTGGTGGATGGTGTAGCAGTAGGTATGGAAGGTGATGCCTCATTTGCAAGTGTAGTAGCTAGAGGTACAACATTTGATTCGGTTGCAGCTGTAGAATGTGATGCTTTAGTTGGACAGAAACTTACTCCAAATCATGGACTGAACCTTGGTTATATCATATGTTGTTTTCTCTTCGGTGGCATATTTTAACCTAAATTGTCTTGTCTATTAAACCTATGAATTTCTTCTATTAAATTTAAGTTTGAATTAATCACATTGAAGTTGAAGTATTTATGGTTGAATTAATAATTTACAATTGATTTCATTACTATGGTACATGGCATTGTTTACACCTGTGAATCAAGGAAGCAAGTACTCACTGTGACTCCTAGGCTCGTGGAATTTTTCACCGATAAACCTCAAGAGAGCTGCATCATGGGTTTCCATCCTATATATTGTCCTAGGAACTTAGTTATGTCTCAAATCATCCATAAGATCTCAAACTCATTCCACATACTGTAAATACTTAGACTATTAAAGAAGAACATAATAACTCATCAATAATTATAAGAATATTGTAAACAACAACACAAAATCAAGACATCCTTTACGTTCACACAAAACCCAAACGCATTAGATAAGGTGCCTAGATTTTACATGTTAGGAGATATGGTTAAATTTAAAAAAAATGGTATCTCTAGTAAGACTGAAATTGAGTCCGAGATTGTACTTGTAATTTGATGGTCTAAAGAATTGATTTAGAAATTTGTTAAACCATGAAATTTATAGCTTTAGATGTTGTATAATATTTTGTAAGATAGTTTGGGTAAATTTGTAATGGTTTGGGATATATATCTAATTTACCATAACTATTTAGGGAATACAAATTCAGATGTGTTCCATTTTTCGAGAAAATTTTTTAGAGACTATAGGAAGTGAAATTGGGAAGGTGTTCAGATGAAAATTATACATATATGTGAATAATAAGTGTGAAAAAGTTTATGGTTTCTATCTAAATGGTTTAGAAGTTATGCTTGCTGAAAATTTATGTCTATAAGTTTTATGCGTTGTGAATCGTACACTAATTTTGTGATTATGGTGAGTCATTATAAATATTCCATGAAGAGGTTGTATATATGAATTGAGAAACTTGCTTAAATTAGATGGTGTAGTAGAAATAATATGAATACTCATGCGAAATTTGTTAAGTTATTAATGTTGTTATATTAGAAATATTGTCTAGATTAGGAGGTTGTGTTGAAATTTTAAGACATTTTCCTTAAACCTATTGCTTGAGTGAAAATTGATTTGTTTGTTTAAAAATGTGTAATGAAGTGAGAAAATGAGCACCCTCTGTGAAAAATATGCTAATAAGTATAATATTTAAATAAACATGAATGAGAGACCTAAGTGAGGTTACTTAGGCAAAATTCCTTAGACAAGACCTAAGGGAGGTGGCTTAGGAAATAGACCTAAATAAGGTGACTTAGTCAATGAGATAGGTATTCTTAGTTTAAAGAGTTAAGGGAAATGAATAAAAACTTAATGAAAGACCCGTGTAATGAAATTACTACATAAGAGCTTCATCCTTGATATGTTGTTGTTTGTTTAAAGGAATGATATCTTGTTAAGTGTTTTTGATTAATTTTTTCCTTAATGATTGTGGTCATGCATAATTTAAGAATAGATTTCTTGCTTAAATCTTGATGTAAAAGGTGATAATCAACCTTATTCCTTGATATAGATGATGCTTAATATTGGAGTGTTGTAGAATATCCAATAGGCATGATTGTGTGTGAACATAGGTAGGAAACTTATGACTTGTTTTATAAACCAAAATAATTTTCAAAATAAAAATGAACTTTTCGATGCTTGACCATTCATAGCAGAAATATTTTCCTTCACCAAATGTAATATTCACATTTTCCTTTCATCTCTTCCTCCCTCCCCTTTAGGTAAAGGAGAGAAAGTTATCGGGCCAACTAGCCAGCAGAATCAACAACAATAAGAGGGAAGTTTAGTAGAGGTTGATCATGTTACTTGTCTTTGTTTTTATTCTCCTTATATTTTGAGTAGTTGATAACTTTAGTATCAATATACTTTAAAGGGTTAGATATGGATTATTATGATTTTACTTATGTCTAGGTTATTATGTAGGACTTAGGACATCAGTAGTAAATCATAAGTTGGATTTTTTAAAGAAATGTCTTTTGTTGAGTGAAAGGTGAAATTGTAGCTAGTTAATAGTAGGTTTAAAATATATAAGCTTGTAGGGTTAACTTGGTACCTAGGTTTTAGGTTAACACTATGTAGTATACTTTAGGCGCTATCTAAGTGCGGGTGTGACAGATAAGGACAACTTACACGAAGCTATTTGGATATTTTCATATTCATATATAGTCTCCATTGTATTGTCTTACTTCACCTATGTCCTTCCTAATGGTAGGAGAATCAAAAGGCAAATCTCAAACCAGCTGGTTCAGGTTTCCACTTTACAAAATTAACAAGCTGGTTTAGATACCGTAGTAATCGTAAAGCTGCACCCAATGAGGTTCTTTATTTAGTGTATGAACTGAGATAAAATGTTGACACTTTATACAATGCCTAGACGAGTGATAGTTAAATAGATAAGACGACCAACCAATGATCTTCAAGAAATGCACCATCATTATCATTGAGTTTCAAATGTTGTTCCATGGGAAAATCAACAATATGTGCCTCCAACAGACCTGCTTCTTTAAGAATCTCCAAAAGTATTTTCTTTGGCTAAGATAAATACCTTTAGTAGAGTGAGACACTTCATTTCTAAGGAAACATTTCAAAGCCCCTAAATCTTTGATGTGGAATTTACTTTGGAGATAAGATTTCAAAGCTTCAATCGAGGCGTCATCGTTGCCTGTGATGACAATATCATCGACATAAACCAAGATGAAGATGTTGTTCGAACCTAGAATAAAAGAAAGTAATGAATAATATACTTTAGATTAAGTGAAACCCATATCAGGCAGGGCATTGGAGAATTTTGAAACCAATTCCTTAAAGCATGTTTTAATCCATATAAGGATTTGTTGAGCATGCAAACCATATTCTCCCACTAATGAGAAAAACTACTGGAATTTTCATACTTCAAGATCATCATGTAAAAAGGCTTTATGCACATCCAACTGTTGCAAAAGTCAGCCTTTGGTGGGGACAATAGCAAGCAAACATCTGACAGTAACAAGTTTAGCGACGGGAGCAAATGTCTCACGATAATCAAGCCCTTCTCGTTGAGTGTAACCTTTTACAATAACACGAGCTTTATGTCTTTCAACTGTGCCATCTGCATTAAATTTCACCTTATAAACCTACTTGCAGCTAATGGGATGCTTTCCTGGTAGAAAAGGAGTAATCGTCTGAGTATTATTGGATTCAGGATTTATCTGTGATAGGGTAGGTGTTCGTTAAGGTGAGTTATGGAAGTGGATGGAAGATCATGGAAAGGAAAGATAGATTTATGGGAACGAACATCGTGACTAGTATATATTTTTTTGTCTCAAGATCATAAATACGATATCCTTTTTGTGCAAAGGGGTAACCAACAGATTTTCCAGGTTTAGCTCGTGCATCAAATTTATTTTTATGATGAATATTGTAAGCAAAGCATAAGTAGCCAAAAACAAGCAGATGTTGAATGTTTGGTTTCATACCAAAAAAAAATTCATAAAGAGACTTTCCAAATAAAACTTTAGTAGGAACTCGATTAATAATATAAGTGGCAGTGAGTATGCATTCCCCCTAAAATGTTAATGGTAGTTTGGCTTGAAAATGCAAGGCACGAGCAACCTCAAGTAAATGTCTATGCTTACGCTCCACCATACCATTTTGTTGTGGGGTGCTTAAACAACTATGTCCATGGAAAATTCCTTGTTCTTGAAAAAAAGGCTTAAGTTCTTTTTGTTCAAAAAATTCAAGACCATTATCCATTCGAATTTTCATGACTTGTCTTTGAAACTATGTTTTCATAAAACAAAGAAAATTTTATGATAACACTTGATTTTTGATTTTCGTTGCATCTAATATACCTATACAGTGTGTGAAAAATCATCGACGATAGTTAGAAAATAATGAGCACCACTATAAGAAGCAATTAGAGAAGCACCCCAAATGTTAAGGCAGATTAACATAAAAGGTTGAGTTGAAGAAATAATACTCAAAAGGAAAACTAAGTTTGGTTTGTTTCACATCTGGGCAAGTATGACATAAACAATTATTAGAAAAAGGGACATCATAATTGTTTTTTGAGAGTTGAAGTAGTCGAGATGGAGAAAGATGTCTTAAGCACCAATGCCATAAATCAAAAGGGATTCTTACAGATGGAAGCAGTGAAGGAAGCATCTAGTTGGAAAATGTAAATACATCCTGCTGAATTGTGTTGTTTCATGTAGCCTGCTATACTGAAATTTGTGGAAGAATTTGCAAGATAAGTTAAAGTGAAGAAGAAAGGCAGAATGAAGAACGAGATTCCTATGTATAAACGAAAGCTAGAAATGATGATTTTGGGAGCAATTTAGAAATGTTTCGATCCAAAGAACAGAATGCAAATGATTGAAAATCAATGCAAGGAAGGTGGAAAGAATGAAGCAACATGCAATAGGAAGCTGAAGGATGAAGAACCAGATTGTGTGAAGCAAATATAGAGTTGTTTTTTAATCAGTTAAAGAAAACTTGAAGCAGAGTTTGTCAATTGCTGAAGAAGCTATGAAGAAGTCATGCAAGCCAATGAAGTAGAAGAATTCAAAGTCAAAGTGTCAATTGCCATTAAAGAGAATTAAGCTAGCTCAAAACCACACATCAACTTTTGTTTCTGTAGTATCAAGCCTTTTGTCTTTTTACTTTCTACAACTTTAAAATCATTAGGTCATACTATTGTCAGAGTTTGTTAAGTTTCAGACATCCTTTTGTTTTGTCCTTGATCAACCAATGAGAGTGAGATACATGTCAAAATCTTGCTCTTTAATTATCTTTGTTTTTCATTTTTAGCCATTGATGTAAGATGGCACAAAATGTGTGAGAGCTAATATGAAAAGCTCCAGATCATTTTCAATATGTAGTAGTTGCATAAATATATGAGAAACCATCTTCTCCATCTGTGAATGAAAAAAATCCTTGCTTTCAATTTATGTCGTCCTTCTTGAGTGTTGTGAGAGTTGTGCTGAGAGTGTTGTAAGAGTTGTGCTGGAAAAAACTTGGAGTGGAAAGAAACAAACTTTGAAGTTGAAAATTCGATTTCTGAAGTATTAGCATAATTTCATAGTTACAATTCGAACCAAATCTTTTACAAACACTTGTGAGGAATATACATTGATTATTAGAGTGACAATTACAACATGTCACAGAGAATACAATCAGTATATTAAAAGGGAAGGTTGATCTTCTGCAATTTTTCTTTTCCCCATAGCAAAAGCATTTAGTTCAGAAGCTATTGCTAAAGAGTATCAACTAGAGTCACGTTCGAGCTTGGGATTTGTGTGGAGAAGGAAGTGTTGATCTATCTTGCTAGAGTGATATCAGAGCTACATGGTTCACACAACTTGGACTGAACCAAAACCATGGCAGGTACAGTTTCCTTATGATGAATCTGCAAAGTGTACAGGCCAATATATCAGTATTAACTGGTGAAAATTACAGAGCTTGGGCTCTTAGAGTTGAGGACTGTCTTAGAATTTATGAATGCTGGGATGTGGTAAATGAAGGAGTGACTGATGTTGAGGGAACAACAGAATTAACAAACCAACAATTAACAAGAATCAAGCAAGATAGAGACAAGGACTTCAAAGCTCTTGTTTTTTTGAGGTCAATGGTTAGTGAGACAATTTTGCTAAGACATGCTAGTTGCAAAAGTGCTAAAGAATTGTGGGAAACATTAAAGCTGGAGTATGTAGGCTCAGCTCAGTTATTGAGATTGAAGAAACAAGTTGTGATGAGAAACTTTAAGAACTTCTCGATGAAGGATGAGGAGAATGTGGGAGCTGCAAAAACCAGATTCATGAATTTAGTCCAATAGCTGAAGGAGTTTAGAGAAAACACCAATACTGATAGATTGGTTGACAAGTTTCTGAATAGATTGCCTTTGAGATTTGAAGCAAGCATAGCATCTATAGAATAACAATTTAGTAATGATCCAAATTCTATGACATTGGAGAAAGTTTTTAATGTGCTGGAGATGTATGAAGAGAGACATGGGATTCAAAGGGAAGGAGAGGAGTATGCTTTGAAGGCTGAATGTTTTAATGTGCCAGAAAACCCCCCAATTCTCACCCAAACTCAAAATCTGGCTCAAAACCACCCTGAATCAAATGTTATGCAACCTCAGATGCCTCCACATTCACAGAACCAACCACAAAGTACCCAAAATCCTTACCAGATAACCTCATTTCCTTAGAACTAGTCCTACCAAAACCAAATGCAATATCAGATCCCTCAAATGTATCCTCAATCACCATTTCCTCAGCAATTACCTTATTTAAACCATCCCCAAAATTTCCAAGCTACTAACCAATATGCTGGAAAAAACTCCAACCGAATGCAAAGTGGACCTAGAACTTCAAGATGGAGGATATTTCCAAATTGTAAGTTTTGTGGGAAGAACAACCATGCTGCTGAAGAATGCTTTTGGAATGAGAATGTGGACTACATACATTGCAGAAAAAGGGGACATTCAAAGAGTGTGTGCTATAAGAAATGGATGAAAGAGCAACAAATCCTCAAAGCCCCATTTTTGGCAAGCCATCACCAATCCATCCCTTACAAAAACAAAACACTACATCAAACCAAATGCCATTCAAACTCAGCCCTACCAAAATGTTCCTGGATCATAAATTTATCAGGCACATTATGTTGCAAATTCTAAAAATGCACCATTTCCATATCATTACACTTCTCAACCTTTGTTATCTCAAACCTATTCACCTCATCATTAAACAACTCAGTCATATGCACCTCAATCAACCTTCACACATCAAATGCCTTACCACCCTATACACACACAATCATCAAGCCAACAACCCCAAACTACATATTCTGTAAACAATCCCTCATCTCAACCACAATTCGAAAGTTGTCCTAACTTCCTAGGTAACCTTCAGAACAACTCAAACAATCAACCTGGATCATTACAAACCAGTAAACCACTAGAAAAACTAGTCACTGAGGAGAGTGTATTTGTGGTAGAGGCTTGTCACAGAAACATGGAAATTGATTCTACTATTGAAATGAGTACAGTTGTTGCAAAGGATGAGAACGGAAGTGAGTAGCTAGTAGACAGTGGGTGTTCCAACCATATGACAAAACGAAGGGAAGCATTTGCGAAGAAGGACACCAGTATAAATACAGTGGTAAAGATTGGAAATGGAGAAGTCGTACCTATATCTTGGAAAGGGGCTGTGGAATTACCTACAAGGGCTGGAAACAAAATTTCATGAGGAAGTGTATTACATCCCTGAACTTGATTAGAATTTGATTAGTGTTGGCCAGCTACTGGAAAAGAAATACAAAGTTCACTTTGAAGATGAAATGTGTAGGATTTTTAATGAACAAGGTGAGCTGGTACACAAAATTCCAATGATCAACAAATTATTTATGATTAAAATGATAGAAGTCGATGGAGCATTTACTGTTATTCTATTGACAGAGTTAACTCAATTATGGCATAGAAGATATAGACATGCAAAATTGGATTATGTCATTGATATGCAGAAGAAAGAGTTAGTTCATGGAATACCACATTTGAGCAGCAAGTTAAAATCAGTGTGTGAAGTTTGTGCAAAAGCAAAAAGCCATGTTTTACCTTTTCCAGCAAGTGATTGGTGTGGGACCCCGTTCCCGGAGCCCCACATGCCGCAAAATCAGGTACCCAATCCTTTTCACACGAAATACTGTCATTCCCCAATGCCCCTTTTTGGCCAAAATTCAATCCAGCCCAAACAAATCAACCAATAGCGTTGGTGAGTCCCAAAATTTCCATATGTACATCCTTCGGGTCATTTAGCATAACTCCTTAACTTCTATGTTCTGCTTATCGTCTGTGTTTGACCTCTATTGTCTGTCCTTCGTCTACGTTCTATCGTCTCACTTTTTCCTCATACATAACATAGACTGTTTTATCATCTTATTTTTACTTCTCTATCATCTGTGTCCTATCGTCTTACTTTTACTTCTCTATCGTCTGTGTCCTATCGTCTTACTTTTACTTCCCTATCGTCTGTGTCCCATCGTCTTACTTTTACTTCTCTATCATCTGTGTCCCATCGTCTTACTTTTACTTCTCTATCGTCTGTCTTTCTTTGTACATAACTTAGACGATCCCTTGCGTCTTACTTTTATCGTCTGTCTTTCTTTGTACATAACTCAGACGATCCCTTGTGTCTTACTTTTGCGTTTGTATATGACGTCATCAGAAACGATAATCCTTCCTTTGCATTCAAAACAACATCTCTCCAATTCTATCCTGCCATTTCCGTACCAACAACTATATGCAATTCAGCAATTGAGAATTAGGCACATACACAATTCATTTTCCTTCAACTTTTTAAACTAACAGAAAACATACTCAGAAGGAAATTGAAATTCACCCTTTTTTTTTTAACACAATGCGAGTTTATTACAAGCCAACATACACAATAACTTAAAACAGAATACAGAAGATGCTCGAGTTTGACATGCTTACAAAACTATCCAAAAACACTAACTAGAAGCAAAAGTCTTATATCTATCTTGGAGTCCGAATGCCTTGCAAGATCACCTATCCTCTCTATTTGCACCTGAGGAGGGAAAATTGAGGGTTGAGCTACACGGCTCAGTGGCTAAAATATTTATAGCCATTGGCAATGAGCCACACAATCACACATACATGTATATAGATAAATTTACAACCATTTTGGCATCCCAATCAGGTTTAAAACATCATCACATAAGCTACAATTGTCAAATCTTAACATCACAACACACATTTTTCATGCTCATAATATAAATGCACAGATAATTAGCTCGAGGGTTCCGTGAACAAAACAGAGAAACCAATGGTTTACTCCGTGAACAAAACGAGTCCATTTTCGGATCTCGTGGGCCACAAGCGGGCAGCTGGGAGAAGGCTTTAAGTCGACGTGCACGTGACTTAACAGAACGGTTCCACTCTTGCCCAAGCAAAGCACATATTTATTTCCATGCATTTCCATCTTCTCACACTTTTCTTCTTTTCATTCCATGCCAAAAGTTATAAATTTTCAAGTCATAACATTATCACAATGAAGCCATGCAAATTTCAAACATTGACAATTATTACACTTTTAAACATGTCAATATCATATAAACACATACGCACACATAGGCAAGGAATTGCCTAATCACACAATAATCATAAATACTTTACCCACCTAAGACGCTTGACAATCCAAATTCAATGTTGTCTTTCTTCTTTGCCTTGGATCAGACTTGTTTGGTTTCCTATAACAAACCAAGTCCTCATTCAATAGGAATTTAATTTGAGAACCCATAAAATCAAACATGAAATTGACCTTAAAATACTTAAACGCATGCATTTCCTAACTCTTTGATCCAAACACCCTTCAACCTCCAAGAGATTTTTAAAATTGAACTTACCTCGAATCTTCACCAATTGGTGAGATTCTTGACTCTAAGATAGCTCTTCCCTTCCTCTTTCTTTTTTCCTTCTTGAGTAACCTCAAATTCTCTCTTTAAGACTAAGAAATTTCGTGACCTAGTTCAAAGCTCTATTCTTTTGGA
>JAOSBN010000004.1:38178145-38188887 GCA_027563595.1 Erythroxylum suave | reverse complement strand
CAACTATAAAGAGACAATTAAGGAATAAAGAATCAATCTAAATTGATTGTGTGATCTTGGATGCTTGATTTTAGCAGTTGATTTGGAGCTAAAATCTGGGGAAAAAAAGTGTTAAATTTCATCACTCCCCCTTAAGTTAGATTGTGAATGTTACGAACACCCAACTTACCGAATAGTAGATGGAATGCTTATTTACCAAGGGGATTAGTAAATATGTCCGCCAATTGATTTGTTGAAGTTATGTACTTGGTTTGAATAATACTATATTGTATTTTCTCTCGAACAAGGTGACAATCCAATTCAATGTGCTTTGTTCACTCATGAAAAACCAGATTAGCTACAATGTGGAGTGCAACATGATTATCACAATATAAGGTTACTGGCTGGGGAAGATGAATGCTAAAGTCTTATAACAGATATAATAACCATTGGAATTCACTAGAGGTCAAGGCCATTGCTTGGTATTCCGCTTTAGTTGAAGAGCAAGAAATAGTGGTTTGTTTCTTTATTTTCCATGATATTAATGACTTCCCAAGGAAAACACAATAACAAGTGGTGGATCTCCTTGTCATTGAAAAACTTGCCCAATCAAAATCAGATAAGCAATCAAATGTAAAGGTTTGGAAGAAGAGAGTAATATGACTTGACCAGGAGTACCTTTCAGATACTGTAGTAGTCGCAGAGCTGTATCCCAATGAGGTTTCCTTGGTTGGTGCATGAATTAAGACAAAATGTTGACACTATATACAATGTATGGATGAGTGATAGTTAAATAGATAAGACGACCAACCAATCTTCTATAAGGAGAGGGATCTTCAAGAAATGGACTGTTATTATCATTGAGTTTCAAATGTTATTCCATAGGAAAATTGGCAATACATGCCCAACGTACCTGCATCTTGAAGAACCTCCAAAGTGTATTTTCTTTTACTAAGATAAATACCTTTAGTAGAGCGAGACACTTTAATGCCAAGGAAATATTTCAAAGCTCTTAAATCTTTGATGTGGAATTTAGTTTGGAGATAAGATTTCAAAGCTTCAATCGAGACATTGTCATTTCCTGTGATGATGATATCATCGACATAAACCAAAATGAAGATGTTGTTCAAACCTTGAATACGAGAAAAATAATGAATAATCTGCTTTAGATTGAGCGAAACCCATGTCACGCAAGGCATTAGAGAATTTTTGAAACCAATTCCTTGAAGCCTCTTTTAAGTCATATATGGATTTGTTGAGCTTACAGACCATGTTCTCCACCTGACGAGAAAAACCTAGTGGAATTTTCATATACACTACAAATTCAAGATCACCATGTAGAAAGGCGTTATGTACATCCAACTGTTGCAAACGCTAGCCTTTGGTGGCAACAATAGCAAGCAAACATCTGGCAGTAACAAGTTTAGCGACGGGAGTGAATGTCTCATGATAATCAAGCCCCTCTTTTTGAGTGTAACCGTTTGTAACAAGACGAGCTTTATGTCTTTTAACTGTGCCATCTACATTAAATTTCACCTTATAAGCCCACTTGTAGCCAATGGGATTCTTTCTTAGTGGAAGAGGAGTAATCCTCCAAGTATTATTAGATTCAAGTGCTTAGATCTCTTTTTCCATTGTGTCTTTCCATTGAGGAAGTTTCATTGCCTAAGAAAAAGTTTTAGGTTCTAGAATGGACTGAATAGATGCCAAAAAGCCATGATGAGAATGTTTTGATAAGTAAGAAAATTAGCAAAAGGAAATTTTGTACTTGTAAGACCTATTGTAGAGGAGAGATTGGTATAGAAAGAAATGGTTTAAGTAATATAGCATTTTTATTGTTCTATTTGTCTGACGAAGAGGATTTATTTATGGTGGGGTAGGTGTTTGTTAAGTTGAGATGACTTGGTGATCATTTTGGTGTGGAATTTCATTTGGTGGGATGGAAGAAGGATTTAGCTAAGGTATATGGCTTAAGGGCCATAAATCAGGTACAGGAAAAGGGAAGTACTGGACTGGAGTTTATGCTAGTGGATGGAAGATTATAGAAAGGAAAGACAATTTCATGAAAATGAATATTGTGGCTGGTATAAACTTTTTGTGTCTCAAGATCTTAAATACGATATCCTTTTTTTCCAAAAGGTAACGAACAAATATTCCAAGTTTAGCTAATGCATCAAATTTATTTTTAAGATGAATATTGTAAGCAAAGCATAAGTAACCAAAAACCTGTAGATGTTGAAAGTTTGGTTTCGTACCAAAAAGAGTTTTGTAAGGAGATTTTCCATATTAAACTTTGGTAGGAACTCGATTAATAATATAAGCAACAGCGAATATGCATTCTCCCCAAAATTTTAATGGTAGTTTGGCTTGAAAACGCAAGGCACAAGCAACCTCAACTAAATTTCTATGTTTACGCTTCACCACACCATTTTATTGTGGGGTGCCTACACAATTATATTCATTGAAAATTCCTTGTTCTTGAAAAAAAGACTTAAGTTAGTTTTGGTTAAAAATTCAGGACCGTTATCAATTCGAATTTTCATGACTTGTCTTTAAAACTATGTTTTCACAAGAGAAAAGATAATTTTAAGGTAATACTTGGTTTTTGATTGTTGTTGCATCAAATTATACCCATATAGTGCGTGAAAAATCATCAACAATGGTTAGAAAATAATAAGCAATACTATAAGAAGCAATTGGAGAAGCACCCTAAATGTCGAGGTGAATAAACATAAAAGGTTGAGTTCAAGAAATAATACTCAAAGAAAAATTAAGTCTAGTTTATTTTATTGCTGGGCAAACATGATATAAACAATTATTAGAAAAAGCAACATCATAATTGTTTTTTGATAGTTGAAGTAGTCGAGATGGAGAAAGATGTCCTAAACGCCAATGTCATAAATCAGAAGGGTTTTTACTAATGGAAGCAGTGAAGGAAGCATCTGGTTGGAAAAAGTAAAGACCCCCTTGTTCTTTACGTTGACAGGTCCTACAAGTAACAAGAATCAGGGAGAAAAGTGATTGAACAATTCAAAGTTTTATTAATTGGTTGGAAGATAAGATATTATGACAAAATAAAGGCACATAAGAAACTTTATCAAATGATATATAATGGTTTAAGTATGAATTTCCAGAATGTGTAATATTGACTTGGTCTCCATTTAGAAGAGTAGTAGATTGTGGGGAATCTAAAAATTGATTGGAATTGAGCAAGGATTTCTATGAAACCATATGATCTGTATAAGCAAAGTCTATGATCCATTTTTTTGAAAATAAAGAGGAGGTGGAAAAACAAAATATATTCTTATCAGCAAAGTTTGTTGTGGGTTGGGAACTACCTGGAGAAATCAAAGAAAGGATTTGGCATACTAATCAGGCCTGAAATTAGGAACATTGGAATTTAAATTAATTGAATTGCCAATAAAATTGGGTTGTTGATGCTTAGAAGGTCCCATAGTGTTGGCTGTAAAGGCAGGGGTTTACAAAGATTGAGTTCATTGAGGATGGCAGGTGCCACTTTTCATAGCAAGTTTTCCTTTTGGATAACTATATAGCTTATAACAATTTTCAATGGAGTGATTATCTCGTTTGTAATAGCGATAGAAAGCACCTTTGTTGGTTTATTAAGTGGGAGTGGCTGCCAAAGTAGTGGCTTAAACCATGGGTTTAGTGGTGAAATGGAGTAATCGTCATCGCTCTTCTTAAAAGTGCAAGCTATAAGCTTTGTTCAAAAAGGGTAACCGTTCCAATAGCAAGATTTGACTTCTAAAAGCAGAGTATGACTCATTAAGAGCCATAAAAAATTGCACGAGTCATTGTTGTCACTCAAAACGAAAATTGGCTTTGGAGGCATAGCAAGAACATGGAGTAAGGTGAGAAAGAGTGGAAAGTTCATCCTAAAGTGTCTTAAGTCTGCTGTAATAGACAATCATGGATGACGAGCCTTGTTCTTCTGTTTTTGACACTTTATATTTTTGCACTTCTTCTTTCATAAACAAGTACTTCAAATCCATGTGTTTCGTACCCTTTAAATACTTATCGTTCTTAGAGAAGAAAACGACTACAGAATTATCATAATAAATTCTTAACAATATAGTGGAAATAGCAACGACAGACTGTTTTTCACTTTCCACGAAACTGCTCCTCTAACTAATGGGAACATATAACCGAATGTAGATTTCTATGAGTCTACTCAACTGGCATAGTCTAAATTCGAGTAACCTATCACTTCGAGATGGGTTGATTTTTTATATGTGAGCATATAGTTCTTTGTGTCTTGTAAATATCTAAGAACTTTCTTTGCAACTTTCCAGTGGTCCATTCTAGGATTGTTTTGATATTGGCCTAGCATTCCAATAGCAAAACTGATATTTGGCTGAGTGCATGTTTGAGCAATCATTAAGCTCCCAACTACTAACACATAAGGAATAAACTTTATTTCCTTACGTTCCAAATCGTTCTTTAGGCATTGAATTTGACTAAACTTGTCCCCTTTCTGAATTGGAACTATCCCTACGGAGTACTTTTCTATTCTAAATCTTTCTAATACTTTCTCAATATAACCTTTCAAAGATAATCCTAACAATCCTTGTGATCTATCACGAAATAATTCAATTCCTGTCACATAGGATGCCTAACCCATATCTTTCATTTCAAAATTTTTAGAAAGAAAATTCTTTACATCATGTAACAAAACCGTATCATTAATAGCAAGAAGGTTATCATCAACATATAAGACTAATATAATGAACTTACTCCTACTAACCTTCATATAGATACACTGATCAACGGTGTTGTCTACAAAACTATAAAACCTAATGGTATCAGTAAACTTAAGATACCATTGTCGGGAAGCTTGCTTTAATCCATATATTTACTTCTTTAATTTACACACTGATTTTTCATTTCTTTTGGTCACGAAACCTTCCGATTGGTCCATATAAACTTCTTCTTCTAAGTCACCATTTAGAAAAGCGGCCTTTACATCCATTTGGTGAAGCTCTAAATCATAATGAGCCACCAGGGCCATAACAATTCTTAAAGAGTCCTTTAAAACTGGAGAGAAGGTCTTTTTATAGTCAATGCCACCCTTTTGAATGTAACCTTTGACAATAAGTCTGGCTTTATACCTTTTAATGTTGCCTTGTGAGTCACGTTTGGTCTTAAAGACCCATTTACAACCTACTTGCTTTACACCTTCTGACAATTTAACTAATTCCCATACATTGTTCTCATCCATTGATTTCAACCCTTCTTTCATAGCATTGAACCACTTTTCAAAATTGCTACATTATATGGCTTGTTTGAACGAGACGAGATCTTGATCAATGCTCAAGTCACATTTATGTTCAAGTGAGTAAACTTCATAGTCACTTGAAATAGTTGGTCTTCTCTGCCTTACAGACTTTTATAATGTTATTTCATATGGCATCATTTAGTCATTTGTAACTTGAACATCATTAGCTGGTTATTCATTAATATGTTCAATTTTTGGAATTATAGCATTAATTTGTTGTTCCAGTAGGTTACGTATTTGTGATGTAACAAAAGGAATAACAACCGTTGGGATCTCATTTGATGTAGTAGTTTCTACTCGACTCTCGTGAATATCCACTTTTTACAGTTCTCCACTTCTACTTATTTGACCATTTTCAATGAATCGAGTATTACTAGACTCAACTATTCTTGTGCTATGGTTAGGACAGTAAAATCAGCACCCTTTTGACTTTTCAAGATAGTCGATAAAATAACCACTAACAGTTCTCATATCAAACTTCTTTTCATATTGAATATATAGCCTTAATTCTGCTAGACAATCCCGAATGTGAAGGTGTTGTAAACTAGGTTTCCTTTCTGTCTAAAGTTCATAAGGTATCTTAGGAACTGCTTTACTAGGAATCCTATTAAGCAAATACACATCGATCTTTAATGTATGCATCTACAATGATAACGATATAATACTATAACTTAACATACTCCTAACTATATCTATAAGAGTACAATTCTACCTTTCGGCTACACCATTTTATTACAGTGTACCAGGCATTGTGTATGGTGCATATATGCCTCGACTTGTAAGAAACTTTGCAAATGGACCTGGACATTATCCACTCTCATCAAAATTTTCACTTCTATTAAACCTACTATCTTTACTTTTCTATTTAACTGCCTTTCTACTTCATTAATGAATACCTCTAGGATATCCATAGACTGAGACGTTTCATGCAGCAAATAAATATAACCATATCGTGAGAAGTTATCAATATAGGTAATGAAATATTTTTCATCGCCCTAAGAGGGAACGTCGAAAGGACCACAAATTTTAGTCTATATTAATTCAAGTAATTTGTTACTTCTTATGGCTAGATGCTTTGATATATGTTTGGTTTGTTTACCTTTAATGCAATCCACACATATACCCCAATTAACAAATTCGAATTAAGGTAAGATTTCATTTTTCACTAACCTTTGTACCCTTTTCTTGGATATATGCCCTAATCTTTTATGCCACAAAAAAGCATAATATTCATTTTGTGCACTACGTTTACTTCCTATAACATGGTCAACGTTAAATAGAGATTCAACGGAAACAACATGAAGTGGCACCTCTTATCTTTACGGATTCGGCCCTCATTAACTTTGCTGAGAGCTTTGTCCTTATCTTTGTCTTTCTTTCCTGTTTTGTTCTTATCGTTACTAGCTCCTTAATGAAATGTGAGATGAATGGAGTGCTCCTTCATTTTCTTCAATCTTCCTTCCTCCTGAACTAACATGTTAATCTATTGAATGTTCCATTTTTCTTTAATGGTGTTATAATTTACTTGGAATTGGCCAAACTCTAGAGGAAGTGAGTTGATAATGAACTGTACAAGGAAGGACTCACTTACATCCGTACCCATAGATTTCATTTTTGCAGCTAGGTTTGACATATGAGTTACATGATCATGAATAGGTTGTGACTAGTCAAACTTCTTAGTCATTAGCTCACTTATTAAAGTCCTTACTATGGACTTGTCAGCTATATCAGATTAAGATTATTCCTTAACCTTCAACATGAAATCCTTTGCATTATCCATCTTACGTATGATGGCTTCATATTTTCTGTGATTATCATTTGCATCAAATTCAAGCTCAGCCTGTTAGATCGTTCCTAAGCCTCATAATAAGACTTGTCAGCTTCAGAACTAGTCTCAGTTATGGCTGCGGGCCTTGCATCTAAAACTATGGCCAAGTCCAAATCCATTACACCCAGTTAGAACTAGATTTGTTCAATCTAATCAACATAATTCAGATCATTGAACTTGATCAGGCCATTTCCTAAAGCGAACAAATTAATAGATGTTGCAAATACAACATATAGCCCATACATTTATGCTTTGAGTAGACCTAAATGGATTCAAACTAATAATAACTTTGATTACGTATTTAAATTCTCCTTTGGGTGATATTAAAGTGCATAACTGTAACCTATAATAATGCCAATAAAATTCACTATAATGGACAATCAATCATATTCTAGTCAACATGCATGTTATCTTTGGATATACAATCACATTAAACAAAAAAATGTTGATAAATCCTTTTAATGTCATTAATTATAAGCAATGGTCTGATTTTGGGTGATTTCCTAGCGTTATAATTAATAATCTCAACTGTTCAGTTCCACCTTTATGTCATTTTAATAGCATCGCATCAACATGAATAATAGAAACATTCACAATCAAATGTTTAATATTATCAAGCTAGGCCACTTTGGTGCCTAATAAGCTTTCCATGCAACAAACATTTAATTGGACAACTATCATACATGACAAAATTTAACTTAATTAATTTGGTCACTTTGGTGACTAACAAACCATTCTAAAAATGTCATGTAGCACATTCAACATATAACAAGAAAATGTAATTTCAAACATTGCATAATGTAAAATATTCAATGTACCAAATAAAACATATAATATGACACAGATTTTTCAAAATTATATTATGCATAGAAAAATAAATCAATTATGAATTAAACAATTAGTTATGACCCATCAACAACATTGTTTTACTTATGGTCAAAGTCCATAATTTAATTACTTAATAATCAAGGTTTCATGATATAACCCAAATTCAAAATCCATAAAGTTAGGCCAAAATCATTTAATAACCCAATCTACTAAGAGCATCCCTTACCAACGTTACAGCCAATAGAAACATGTCTGTTACAGGCATTGAAATAGAAAACTCAATTTTTTTTCTAAAATCTTCTTTTATGGATTCTTCTTGCAATTCCTTTCTAGAATCTTTTCTTGGCTTGAGCCAGCAATAATGACATCCACGATTTACTTATTTGGTGGTCAAAACAATGAAATCTGAGTGTTCCTCACTCTAAACCCATGTGAGTTTCTCACTCTAAACCATCCATCTATATTTCGCTTCGGTCAAGCATTGAGAATGGGATTTGAGTCCTTAGAAAGCTGATTCTATCAACATTCGAAAATAACTTTTCCCGTTCCATATAGATCAACACTGAAATTCATCAAGAAATGCACGGGAATATAAGAACAAAATTAGAAGTTTGTGATTTGTTTCTATTTTTTTGTTCTTGTTTACGGTAGTTCCATTCATGGCAGTTCAAGATGTCGTATATAAAGAAAGCAACGCCATTGCAAATACAGAAAACAACCATTCTATAAATGAAACGAAAAGTAGATGACGGCGCGTAACAAATAATGCAACACCTTGCTCTGATATCAATTGTAAGACATTTATGGATCGATTAATAATGCTGTAAAGCAAACCTGAATCTATGGTGTTTTGAAGTTCTTGAAAATTTTATTCCCTCTCTCCTGTTTGCTTCTATAATTCATTTCCACAATGGTTCAAAAACTTCTCTTTAATGGTTTTTCTAAAACATACAAAAATTTTGAACCAACATGTCCGTTTATTTGAAAGGAGAGAGGGAAAGGGTCTTAGACCCATTGAAGGCCAACTCCTTAATACCCAATAACCATTATCTTAGGCCCTTTTTCATTGGACTCAAATCCATAAGTGATATGGGTCACTAAATAATCTAACACACTAGATTCTTATAATCAAGCTTTTTGGGTTATTGTTCGGATCCAAATTCCTATACAACCTCCACTGCTCGAATATCCTCCTTTGCTATTGACGAGTCTTGGCCATCTCCTTAGGCTCCACCCTTATTACTTTACCCTGTGATGAATCATGCTTTTAGACTAGTTATTGCTTGTATTCTCTAGTCATTCTTGCAATTCACGTTTGTGTGTTAGGGATTATCATGCAATGAGTTGATTCATATGGTCAAGCTTGTTAGATTACTTCTCTAATGAAATTCCTTGGACAACTTCCATCACTTAGATATCCTCCTCCACTATCAGATGAGTCCCAGCTACCTTTTTAGGATCAATCCATGATACTCAACCCTATGGTGTATTTATAACTAAGTATTGTGCATAATCCGTACTCATTCATGCAATTTAATAAATAATAAAATTCATACATGACGCAAATACAATATATAAGCAACCACGTGGCATAAATATTAATTTGATGGGGCTCGCCACTTCATCCACATTATCGGAGAATTTAATGTTAAACTATTTTTGCTAAAAATTAAAAGTTTGAACATTTTAGCTACTTTTTGAGGTTTATGTTTGTATTGTAAAATTGAGTAAAGTTTAAATATTTTTTATAAATTACGCTTTTTATAATTATCTTAATTCTTTTTAATTAAAAATACTTTGTGGTCAGATTTTTAATTAAATTTATGTTGAATTATTTTAAAATAAATTATTATATTATTCCTTATTAAACATGTGATAGGATAAGGGTAGCTACTTTAACTTGACTTTAATGATGAATTCTATTGAAGTACCTTGGTAAGACTTGGTAAAAGATATTTTTAATATTTTTGACATTGTAATATGTTTGGAAGTAATTTTAAATAAATATATATTTGAAATAAAAATATATAAAAGGTTTGTATCTTTTACCTAAGATCCATTGAAATAAATTTACCTTATTTAACTGCAAACTTTATATATTCATAAAAAAATTCTCTAACCTTAATTTGTAAGTGAAAACATTTTTTTAAACTAAAATATCAATATATCCTCAACGAACAATTTAGTATCCCGTACGGATCTAATAGGCATGAGATGTAATCCCCGATACTTTAGGAATTTTGTTAAATTAAATCTTGGTTTAGTAATTTTAAAATAACATATCAACGTCTTTTGGTATATTTGTATTTTACAAATAACAAAATATCAACATTTCTTTAATTACGGACCCAAAAGACCTAATGATATATGTTTGAAGATCAGGGTCCCTTTCTTTGAAAATATAGAGTACAAGTTTAAGAGAAAAAAGATTTTGATAACAACTAAAAAAGTAAAAAAAATATTTATATCTTTATCTCCCATGTTTCTTTCTTTCTGTCAAACCTTTTTGCACTTTAAAATTTTTTATACTTGAAAAACACATATGACGATTTTTAAAAAAATAAACATCTATATCACAAAAGAATTATTAAAAGTTAACAAATCACTTAAGTGATATGTACGAGTCGAATATCATTATCATCGTCAAAGTCTGGAGATGTTTAATAGTACACAATCTTATCTCCACCAGTAGGGAGACTGTTTTTGAAACTATTTATTATATTTGAATACAAAATTAATATTGAATACTAATTTATTTTAATAATAATTAATATTATAGTTATTTAATATATAATGCTAATTTATTTACTA
>JAOSBN010000004.1:38165933-38178045 GCA_027563595.1 Erythroxylum suave | reverse complement strand
CATAATTGACTTACACTAATCAAATTATGTTTTAAACCTTCAACTAGCAGAACATTATCAATACATGCAAAGGAATTCTTACCGATTTTTCCGATTCCAACTATTTCGCCCTATTGGTTGTCTCCAAGAGTTACTGATCCTCCCTTCTTATCTTGAAGATCTAGGAACATAGACATTCTTCCCGTTATGTGTCGCGAGCATCCACTGTCCAAATCCCATTGGTGCTGGCTGCTTTTTCCAAGGAAGGAGATTTGCAGTAGATATTATGTTCTTTTTAGGTACCCAGATTTTCTTAGGTCCTTTAGGGTTGGTCTGATAATTATTCATAGAATGATAAAAAGAAGACTGATGAAATTTTTTCTATAAGGAACAAACTTCTTTTTATAACAGGTATTGCTTTTAATAAACCCTAGACCACTCTTGTCATTAGGGTGTTGACAATTTCTAATCATGTCATTCAATTTCTTCGTACTTTCAGTAAAGTTTGATAAATCTGCTGAGAGAGAATTAATCTTTTGTTTCAACTGACTAGTTTCCTCAGATCTATCAATAGATACTTTTTTCATATCATTTACTTGTTTCTTAAGACAGACGTTTTCTTTTTCTAACACTTCCGTGTTCCTCAAGTTTTCAAAAAACTTTCTTTTTAGGGATCTATACTATTTTAGTATAACATGTGAATCTTCTAACAATTCTAAATATGCATCTTGAAGTTAATTAAAGTTAGAAGTTACCTCCTCGTCACTCTCTTTTTCAGCCACCAAGCATATATTTGCTTGTTCTGATGCTTCTAAATCAGAATTAGATTCGGATGAATCCAAATCTTCCCAAGTTTCCATCATACTCTTTTTATTTCCTTTATTTTTCTTCGGTTCTCGTCTAAGCAACGGACATTCGGACTTATAGTGTCCTGGTTTGTTACACTCGTAGCAAATGATAGAGTTCTTCTCGTTCTTGACTTCTTCTTTGCCATTTTTCTTAAAAGAAAATTTTTTACTTCCTTTTGCTTTCTTTTTCCATATCCTTCTGACCTTTCTTGAAATGAAAGATAATTCATCATCATCTTCACTTGAATCGTGATCAGATTCATTGGTATCATCATTCTTGACTTCTTCGATCTTTAATGCTTTTGACGAAGAATTTCTATTTCTCTGAGTCTTGTGATTTTTCTGACCAACCTTTAATGCTATGGATTTGTCTCTTTTAGGTTTATCTTCAGCATCAAGCTCTACTTCATGTATCTTCAAAGAACCAAGCAATTCGTCTAGCTTTAATTTGCTCAAGTCCTTGGCTTCTTGTATTGCAGTGACCTTAGGTCTCTATCTTTTCGATAGACTTCTGAGAATCTTCCTCACATGGTCTTGATTATCATGGATTCTCCCAAGAGCTTTAAGTTCATTAACGATAGTTTGAAATCTTCCAAACATCTGATCAATAGACTCATCTTCTTTCATTTTAAACAACTCATACTGATGTACAAAAATACTGATCTTAGACTCTTTAACTTGGTTTGTGCCTTCATGTGCAATGGATAGAGTGTCCCACATCTCCTTCGCAGTTTCACATCCATGAACTTTATCATATTCACTTCTGCTTAACGCGCAACTCAAAAAGAACTTGGCCTTTGAATTTAGTTAAAATCTAGCTTTATGATCAGCTGACCATCTTTTACAAAGAATGGTATTTCCTTCATCATCTGATGGTTCGTATGGTCCATTCTCAATGATATCCCAAAGATCAATGTGAGTGGATTATATGAAGAGCCGCATCCTGTCCTTCCAATAATGATAGTCTTCACCATTAAACGTAAGAGGTCTTACGGCGAAGGCACCTTCAGCTATAAAAACATGTGATTCTGTCATAGATCTTTGTCCTCACTTTGTAAAGGTGGTTTTTGGAAACCGAGCTCTGATACCAATTGAAGTAAATTACATGTTAATATAGAATTTACGTACAATAAACTAGATATACAAGAAGGGGGGGTTGAATGGTATATCCTTTTCGTGAATACAAAATCTTGTTAAGAACTTCTTTAACTTGTTTAAAAGAATATCACAAGAGTTATATGAAATTTGTTTCATAGTTAAATCGCAAATAACTTCTATATACTTGTTTAACAATAAAATAAACTGAAGTAAAAGGATAGAAGATAGATGTTGCAATTTTTATACTGGTTCACCCCAAACCATGGGCTACGTTCAGTCCTCAGAGTTCATCTGAGTATTTCACTATACTTCGACAAATTACAAGTATTCTTTCTTCCCTTTCAGAGCCTCTTCAGGTCTCTTACACAAAGTATTCTTTCTACTAACTTAGCCTCTCCAGGCTCTCAGCCTTTTCTTTCTCTCATTAGAAAGATATTGTGAGCTTTTGTTACAATAGGGTTAACTCTCTTAGTATCGCACTACATATTTTTTTACTTTTCTAAGTAAACACTTGAAAGCTCAAAGATCATTGATTTATCAAAAGTTGTAAGATTGGAAGATCTTCGACTACCACTAGTATTTATATCCTAAGTCTCCAACTGCTTCTTGATCCTTGATAACTACTTCTTGATTCTTGATAATCGTTATTTAGTTGAGTTATGTAACTAACTCCAACTAAGTAACTGTCCGACGTACTACTGTATCGTCTGTGTTTTCACTTCGTCTTTGTTTTAACTTTGTCTGTGTTTTGCACTTTGTCTGTGTTTTACACTTCGTCTGTGTTTTCCACTTCATCAGTGTTTTGAGTTCGTCTGTATTCTGACTTCGTTTGTGTTTTCACTTCATCTGTGTTCTGACTTCGTCTGTGTTTTCACTTCGTCTGTGTTTTGACTTTGTCTGTGTTTTCACTTCGTCTACACACTTAACACACTTATAAAAAATGTTCATTTATTTCTAACATTATCATTATTTGATTGTCATCAAAATTAATCATCGTGAAGTCCTCTTGACTTAACACTAGAGTCACCTTCGAGCTTGAGATTTGTGTGAAGAAGGACGGGTCGTTCTATTTTGCTAGACATCCTTATTCTTTACCCGAGCCAATCTTCTTCTTCATTGGCAGGTCCTGCAAGTAACAAGAATTAAGGAGAAAAGTGATTGAAAAATTCAAAGATTTTGTTAATTGGATGACAGATAAAAGATTACGACAAAATGAAGGCATATAAAAACTTTATCAAATGGTATAGAATGCTTTAGGTATGAAGTGTCAGAATTTGTAATATTGACTTGGTCTCTATTTGGAAGAGTAACAGGTTAGGGAAATCCAAAAGTTGATTAGAATTAAGCAAGGATTTGTCTGAAGCCATATGATCTGTACAAGCACTATCTATGATCCATTTTTTTTAAAATAAAGAAGAGGTGGAGAAACAAGATATATTCTTACCAATAAGGTTCGCTGCAAGTTGGGAACTAACTTGCGAAATCAAAGAGAGGATTTTGGCATACTGATCAGGCATGAAAGTAAGAGCATTAGAATTTAAATAAATTGAATTACCAATAAAATTGATTGTTGATGCTCGGACAGTTTTATAATATTGGATGCAAGGGTAGGAGATTGTTAAGATTAAGTGTGCTGAGGATGGTAGGTTCCACTTTTCATAACAGGTTTGCCTTTTGGATAACCATATAGCTTATAGAAATTTTCAATGGTGTGATTATCTCGTTTGAAATAACGACAGAAAGCACCTTTGTTGTTTGATTGAGTGGGAATGGCTTCCAAAGCAGTGGTTTCAACAATGAGTTTAGTGGTGAAACGAACTGATCGTTGTCACTCTTCTTGAAGGAGCAAGCTATAAGCTTTATTGACAGAGTGTAAGGGTTCCAACAGTAAGATCTAACTTTTAAGAGCAGAGTATGACTTATTAAGACCATCAAAACTTGCGTGAGTCTTTGTTATTGCTCAAAATGAAAATTAACTTTTAAGGCATCACAATAACATAGAGTAAGGTGAGAAAGAGTGGAAAGTTCATCCCAGAGTGTCTTTAAGTCTACTGTAATAGACAATAATGGATGAAGAGCCCTATTCTTATGTCGCAATCTCAAGTTTATTAGATCAAGGTCCTTTTACAATATCTAGAAGAACCTTGTTATCATTGGAGTTATTTCCTTTTATTGTTAATCGGTTAATTCTCAAAAGGAAATAAAACCATAAGAAATACGCTTCCTTTCTTACAGGAATCTTCTTAATGAACTTACCTTATTAGAAATGGTTTATCCAAAAGGATCCCACTAATTATAAAACTCATATATTAGCCTCGTGATTACTGGAAGATTTTTGGAAAAGGTGACATCGAAGTTATTCAGATTTAAATTCATCCAGTTGACTAAGGATGCAAGTGAAGCAACGAATATTTAAAAGAAATGTCTATTTAAGGAAGAGCCACTACTTTTGCAAAAACAGATCAAACTCTTGAAATACATCTATAACATCAATTCTCTTGAAAGTGATATCATTGTCAAATCTCTTATACTTTAGAAAGTGAAAATTCTTTTTGAGAGAGATCATTAAAGCTTATATTGAGCAAATTACATTTTCATCTGTTGAGACCTTTTAAAGTTTCTAGCGAAATCATGCTAGTTTGGAAGGTTGGAGAAACTTAAAAAATATGTACTCATGAGGCTCGTCAAATTACTACTTGGGATTTTAGTGAAACACTTAAGTTGGATACTTGGAGACTGGACGTAAGCTTGGGTTATAAGTTGAAATATTGTAAATCGACTACATCATTCCTCTCTCTTTTTAACTTTTAAATTTTCGTAGTATATTGTTTTTGTTTTTCATTTTTGCAAGAGGCTCCTTCACTTATATAATAGGCTGCTTCACCCCCCTCTTGCGTGTATTTTCTTTGTCAAGGTTAACTCAAATGCATAAAGCATTACTTAAGGAGAACCTTCCTTCCAAATTCTTCCATGTTTCATAGGCTGAAGATATGTGAAGGATGTTGCTGGCAATATTAGGGGACATGGCATTTATGAGCCATGAAATAACCATGTCATTAGCATGGTTCCAAGCTGGAAAAAAAAAAGGAGAGTCTATAGATGGTTGGGATATGGACCCATTGATGAAGGCAAGTTTTTTTTTGGCATTCAAGGAAATTTTAATAAAGCGATACCAATCATAATAGTTGTTACCAATCAACGGTTTGGAGACTAAAATGGAGCTGGGATTATCAGTGTGATGAATGATATATGGTGAGCAGACATCTTGGTTAATGCTATAGAGATGAGTGTCTTGGGTGGAAGGCTTAGAAGAGGTGGTGATAGGTGAACTAGAGTCTGCCATGGATGAAAAAAATGGTAAGGTCAAAACCTCTCTGATACTATGATAAATTGGTAAACTAAACAAATAGAGTATAATTTTCTAATGTATTATTCATTGTAAGAGTATAAGTTTATATACAATTATAAAGAGACAACTAAGGAATAAAGAAAGAATCTAAATTGATTGTGTGATCTTAAATGCTTGATTTTAGCAGCTGATTTATAGCTAAAAATCTAGGAGGAAATGTGTTGAATTTCATCATTTGTTATTTCAAAGAGAGTTATTAAGCAACATAACACCAATAATATTTTGTGTTAGACCAGTGTTGAAATTATCTTTACGAAAATTTTAGAGTTTTGTTCTACAAAAGGAAAAGAGGAGTGAAGAGTTAAAATAAGAGAAAGAAAAGGCCAAATTATAGCATCTTTATGGGGGAAAAAAGGAGATCCTATCAAGATTTAATCGAAAACATCAAAATTTCAAGATCTATAAGATGTGATCTTGCATTTTGTTATTTTCCTTTTTTGTTGTTGGTTTTCTTTCTTTTTTTT
This sequence comes from Erythroxylum suave, assembly GCA_027563595.1. Taxonomy (NCBI): domain Eukaryota; kingdom Viridiplantae; phylum Streptophyta; class Magnoliopsida; order Malpighiales; family Erythroxylaceae; genus Erythroxylum; species Erythroxylum suave. Next base: position 38,172,247 of record JAOSBN010000004.1, on the reverse strand, counting down.
GGTATGAACTAAATCCTCGATTAAGATTAAGGATATGAGTGATTTCAATTCTTGATGTATGACTAGTTATTTATTAGGTTAAATTTATTCACTTTGATCTTAATGTTTGAATTTATGCATGACAATTATAGATTCAATCTTAAGAGTAGTATGAAGCACTAAAAAAGTATAATATGTGCATTGAGAGAATAAACACTCTAGATTAAGAGGTAGAGATATTATATACTACTTGATAACTAATATATTAACTATTCTAAATAAGTTTGATTAGGTTAATTGTTTATTGAGAAAAGGTAATTGTTTAACTAGATATACTTGTATCCTTAGAAAGAAGACAGATATTTAAGGTTAATTTTTATTTCATCTTTGATATGTAACCTTGCTTAATAATTGAAATTTCTCATAATTAAACACTAAAACCCTAAATCCACAAGTGCAAACTTGGATGATCTACCTTTTACAAACCTTAAAAGTGAGTGGATATGCAAACAAAACAATGAATGAAGGAGAGAAGAGATAGATGTAAATCAGAATAATGTTATAGACATTAACAACCATGGTGACAATAACAATGTTGTTGGTGGTGTGGAGAGTAGTAGCAACCTAAAATTCGTATGAGAATATTCAAATCAATGTAATGAATCTCGTACTGTACCGTATGAAAAATAGTATAAAATAGGACGTTTCAATACCAGATCCAAATAATGGCCTGTACCAGCTTGTTTTGTCTAGTACCGGCTAGTACCGGTACCGAAACTTTTAGAAAAACCAGGGGCATTTCTGTAAAAATTGAAAATTAAACTTTATGAGAATATTCAAATCAGTGTAATGAATCTTATACCATACCCTCTAAAAAATAGTACAAAATAGGATGTTTCAGTGCTGGATCCAAATAATGGCCTATACTAGCCTGTTTTGCCTGGTACCAACCAGTATCGCCAGTATTTGGAATACCAGCCAGTACTAAAAATTAAAAAAAAACCATTGGCATTTCTGAAAAAGTTGAAAATTAAACCCCCCACACCAACCCGATTTTTCCTCTGTGTGTGAGGAGAAAGGCTCAAATGAGCTATATATATAAACATCCAGACTTGAAGGCCATGTTAGAATCCTAACAGAACTCTACTAACCAAGACCACATTTTATCATAGCAGATTACAACATTATCTAATACGATAACATCCCCATCTAAATAGGATGCTATCTGATAAAGTCTGTCTATATCCCAACTAACAAGATAAAAGATTACATATGATCTATCCTTATCCACGAAGATGTCCACTATCTTCAGATGATCCTCCCATATGGTCTTTATCCTTTAGAACTGATCTTTATCCTCTGTGATCTTATCCACTACATCATCCAAGATATCCCCATGATCTCTACCCAATAAGTCACCTAACCTAAAGTCATTCATAACACACTGGTTCAATCCAATGCTTCCCCGTGTCAAATCCATTAGCCATGGTCTGTTAATTTGAGTATACAATATGTCCTTAGTCCATCGAGAACTTAGCCTTAGTCATGTCAGCTCGTACAGGGTCTGAAACTCTACCAAAACTCGTACCGTGCTTGATCTAACTTGCTAAGTCACCTTGGATCCTTTGCATGCCAACGTCATGCGTGTGGTCTAGCTAACCTTCTACCCAAGATCTATTTCCAGCTAGCTGTGAAATACCTTCATGTGCTAAAGGGCTAATAAACTAACCCTACCAAATGAATTCAATGCCCTTGTCAAACTAATCTGAAGATACGTGTTCACCTAATCCTTGAACTGCCACAAGGTCGTATCTTTCTCTTATGTAGCATCTGTGATTGGCTTACTCTTACAATGATTTAAGAAATCAGTTTGTCGATTCTTCTTATGCTACCCTATTGTTCGGTGATCCAAGATCTTCTTTACTTGTTCCTCAAACTGTTTCTTAACAACCAGTGGATCTCTCTTCACTTGAATCCTATTTGAATATGATGTATCCTTATGTAAGGTTTGAGAAATCTAACATATAAAGTAAGGTATACCCTTAATCTCTTGAGTAATTTTAACCTATATGTCACACTCCCCACTTTAATCAACACTTCAAACGATTCATCGTACTTTGGCACCAATCCATGATGCACTTTCTTGCTTGAGATCTTCTTACAAATTTATGGGGTAAGTTTTAGCAATACCTTATCTCCCATATTCGCTCTAACGATCTCCTTCATAAGTTCACTTGTTTCTTCATCTGTCGCGAAGCCTTTCGAAGACTATCCCTTGCCTTATCTAACAATCCTTGCTTCTCCATCGCGAACTTATATGCCGCATGACATTTGCCACCTATCCTTTGTTGTGCAATCTCGAGTGGAGTGAGAGGTTGTTGTCCCAAGACTATCTCAAATGGACTCTTCTCCATCGCAAAAGATTTATGCAAGTTATAGCAAAACTGTGTAGTATCAATCAAACTTAACCAGTTATGTTGACTTACACTTACGTAATGCCTTAAGTACTCCTCTAATAGACCATTGATCATCTCTGTTTGGCCATCTGTCTGTGGGTGATTTGCCATTGAAAAATTTAGATCGCAACTCATCATATTGAAAAGGGACATCTAGAATCGGCTTATAAATCTGACATCTCTACCACTTACAATGTCTGCTGGGACTCCGAAGTACTTCACCATGTTCTTATAGAACAATTCCTCCATAATATCCGAGGGATACAATAATGGTGCTAAAAAGAAGATTATATACTTGGAGAAATGATCTGCAACCACCATGATTGTCACCATGATTGTCAACCACAATGAATGCTATTGAGACTAACATCCACGGTCTTTCAAGAATGGATACCAATTGTAGTAAACTGGATTCCTTTTTCCTCTCCGGCTTATCTTACTAACACACAAGGTACATCTTGACATATACTTACAATGTCGTTCTGTATCTTTAGCCAATAATAAAACAAGCTAAAAGAACCATCATCCACTAAACTCCAGGGTGACTAGCCCATTGTGAGACATGCATCTCTTTCAACAATTGCTTCCATAAGCTACTGAAACTTGACACATACACTTGAATACTCTTAGTCATCAATAGCCCATGCTCATCGAGCCAAAACCTGTGTATAAAACCTTCCTTAACTTGTCAGATCAACTTACAATATGTGATGTCCAATGGAGTTGTAGCTTTTATTTGCTCCAATAGGTTCAACTCCACCCTATTAATGGTATATAGGGCCGCGAACACCTCTTTCTAACTCAAGGCATCCGCCACATTGTTGTGCCTCTCTGGTTTATGCTCCCACACAAAGTCATATATAGCAAGGAACTCCTTCCACCGGGCTTGCTTCTCGGACAACTTCTTTTGGGTCCTGAAAAATATGTCAGCAATATTTTTTGTCCGAAAATGAACCTAGTTCCTAATAAATATGATCGCCATATCTAAAGGAAATGAATCACCACAAGCACCTCCTTCTCTTGCATTGAGTATTGCTACTTTATACTATTAATCTTTTGGCTCTCAAATGCTAAGGGATCACCTTCTGAGGATCCATCCTATATGGGGAGTGTTGGGATGACTTCAGAAACCAACTCTATCCTATGATCAATCTCTTGACGATGAGGAAGAGTCATAGGTAGCTCTTTCGACATTTGGGATTTCAACCACGTGGTCCTCATCAATCTCTCACATGGTAGTAAGATAGTTCTCCATACCTTTCTTCAATCCTTTCTCAATGCTTATGACTCATACATGTGCTATTCCTATTGTATTATCGGTCATTCCACTACCGGATCTACAACAATTAACAAAAAGGAAATTTTCTCATGCATGATCATCATAACTTTCAAGCTTAGATACAACACTGCCTTTGCTGCCAGTAAGAAATCAATCCCCAGTATCAATTCAAAATCTTCAAGTGATATGGCCATACAATTAAACTCAGCACGCCAATGCCATATACTTACTGAGACGTTATACTCAACTCCTACCACCTCTTGTTCCTTACTCATAGGGGTCTTTATTTTTTTGTGGTCACCTTGAACCTTAACTTACGAACCATCTTTTCCACCATGAAAGAGTATGTCGCATCCGTATCCAGCATTGTGGTTATCTCCTTCCCGATGACTTGTTTTCCTAGATACATTAGCTTATCAAGAGGATTAGACTAACCCTTAAGCTCATTCAACAAGGTGATTGGATTCATTGTCATCTCCGAATCCTCTCCTTCTTCTTTGGCAATCAATGCGTTTAAATTCTCCTTCCTCAGAAATTATCTTGCATTGTGGACCACTGCATAGGTAATAAGCAAGTTTGTCCTTCTTGGAGGATGTCTCCCCATTCTTTAAGCCACCATTTTCCTTGCCTTTTCCCTTGAAGTCTCCCTTTTTTAGAGTCCTTCTTCTTTTCCCCCTAGCTTTTCTCCTGTTGGGCTAGGCCTTAGCCCTTGAAAGAATTTAAGAAGCTTACTTTACTTTCCTTTGTCATTTGAAAGTTCACCAAAGCATCAGCAACCGTGATTGCACCAACCACGTCCTTCACATTCTGCTTTTGCAACTCCACTTATGCCAATGGTTATAACACGAGCCAAAAGTTGAAGAGCTTGTCCTCATCTAACATGTTATCAATATCAAGCATTAAAGAGCTAAATTTTTTAACATACTCTCTTATCGATTCGTCTTGTTTTAGCTTCTTTAAAGCATCCCTCATGAGCCAAGAAGTGTTCATTGAAAGGAATTGATCCTTTAATTCCTTCTTCATCTTGTCCCACATGTCGATGAGATCTCTACCTGCATCCATCTCCACTAATGTCCTCATCCTTTACCAAAGCTTGGCATCTCCATCCAAGCTTTGGTAAAGGATGAGGACATCTTTGTGTGTGAGGAGCAAGGCTCAAATGGGCTGTATATATAGGCAGTCATGCTTGAGGGCCAAGTTAGAATCCTATCAGAACTCTACTACCTAAGATCATATCTTATCCTATTAGATTACATCAATATCCAATAAGATAACATCCCTATCTAAATAGGTTTATTCGATAAGGTCTATCTATGCCCCAACTAACGAGATAAAAAATTACATATGATCTATCCTTATCCATGAAGATATCCACTATCTTCAGATGATCCGCCCGCGTGGTCTTTATCCTTTAGAGCTAATGTTTATCGTCCGTGATCTTATTCGCCACATTATCTAAGATCTTCCCATAATCTCTACCTGTTGATGATAAGTCATCGAAGTCAAAGCTAGTCATAGCACATTGGTCTAGTCCAATACTTCCCCATGTTAATTCCACTAATCATGGTCTGTTCATTTAAGCATACACTAAGTCCTTAGTCTATTAAGAACTTAACCTTAGCCATGCCAACTTATACGGAGTCCGAAACTCTACAAAAACTCATATCATGCTTGATTTAACTTGTTAAGTCACCTTGAAGCCTTCGCATGCCACCGTCTATAATTCAGCTAACCTGCCACCTAAGGTCCGTTTCTAGCTAATTATGCAATGCCTTGATTTGCTAAAGGGCTAACACTTGGCCTCTTATAATATCAATTCAACTAACGATGGTTTCTAGTGGAAATGAACATCGGGTTAAAGTTGATGCAAAGTTAAAATTTCTTGAGTACAAAAACACTAAAAATTGAATAAGGTAATGTGAAATATTAATATAGATAAAGTGCTTTTGGTACATAAAAAAGACACAATTAATAACTAGATATATACTGATAATGGTATTACCTACAAAAATTCAAGCATAACTTAAACTTGATAAATGTCTGTATATCTTAAAATCTTTAAGAACATTTATGACAAGAGGTAATTTTTTGTTAAATATTGAAGAATTGTGAAATATGCCTTCAACTTTGAAATTTTTTAAAGACATTTATTTAATGAAATATATTAGACTAAGTACTTTATATTGTTAAATAATAAAAAAAATCTCTGTTTATTTTCAATTTATTTTTTCCGCGAACATTATAAATAAAAGAAGGGTCTTTTTTACATTATCGATGGGTCTTGTTTCCTGGAGGCCATCTCGGAGCTCCAAATCTGTTAAAGAATTATTTCATGTATTTGTCTTGGCAATGCTAATTAAGTGAAAGAAAAAGGAGGCATAGAAGTACAGGTCCACTTGAGAACTGTTGACTAAGAAGCACGGAGACGGACACGGACACGGACACTCGGACACACCAACTTCTAAGATTTGGTGGACACGGACACGGCATATATATATATATATATATTATAAAATTTAGAAATAAAAAAATTAGAATTTATAATATGATATATATTGATTGATGTGTTTCAAGACTTTTAAGATCTTGATAGTTCATGT
>JAOSBN010000004.1:38143816-38157911 GCA_027563595.1 Erythroxylum suave | reverse complement strand
ACTTAACCAATTCTTGAAGTTTTATTATTATCAAAACAAAGAAGGATTTAATTTGTCAACCTCCATTGGTCCAACAACATTCACATCCGATGGTCTTGGCACCAATTCCCAAACATCTTTACGAGAAAATTGTGTCAATTCTTCCTGTATAACTATTGTTCGAAACTCATTTGTAAGGCTTCATTTACGTTTTTGGGTTCAAATGAAGAAGTTTAATGAAAATTTCTAGTAGGTTCCCAGTAATCTACCCTCTTTCTCTCTCTTATCTTTGTTCTATCACTAACTACTCCAATTACGTTCTTAATAGGATGACTTCTTCTAATTTGTGATAGTGGATCCCTCATTAAAATCATTTTCCCATATGTTTCCATTATTCAAAAGAATGATTTCATCATCAGTTATATGGAAGGGCTCCTTCTTTTGAAGCAACTGACTTATCCTCTATTTGGATAGTTCCTTCACTAGCAGCAACTAATTGCTGGTCTGGGCAGTTTTTGGTTCTTGCATCTTTGCATTGTTGAGCTAATTTGTGAGGCTAGTTTTGAAGATTTTCTTCAACTACTTTGTCAATTATTTGATGTATATCATCTAGCACAACAAATGGATTCCATCACTATTTTGGTTCTTTGATTAAACACCCAATATGCCTTGCTATGTGTTGAACAACCAATAAAGATCCCTTCATCACTTTTACTATCAAAATTTTTGAGTTGTTCTCGATCTCTTAGAATATAACACTTGCTATCAAATGCATGGAAGTAGCTAATATCTGGTTTCTTTCCCTTCCAAAATTCATATGATGTCTTGTTCAAGTTGCTTATGAGATATACTTGGTTGTCTATGTAGCATGTTGTGTTTATATGACATCTTTTTTTGTTGATTGCTTGAAATGTTCTATTCTTCCTCTCGGCAACTCCATTTTGTTGAGGAGTTTTGGTTGCTGAAGATTCTTGTATGATACCATATTTCTCACAAAATTCATTGAAACTTGCATTTCAAATTCCCACCATGATCTAATCATATTCTCAACACTGTCAAATTTTTTAGATTTGTAACCTGCATATATAGACTTCTAAAAGCCTTAAACACATCTGATTTCTCCTTTAAAAATGCTACCTAACTGTATCTAGAGTAATTATCAACACAAGTCAAAAATATCTCATTCCACCAATACTAGTACGTTATGTTGGACTAACCAACTCCATATGAATTAATTCCAATATATGTGAGGATGTAATATGTCTGACCTTTTTGTGTGACACACTTGTCTATTTACCCATTTGGCAAGCATTACACATCATCTCGTCATCTTTTTTCATTATAGGGTACCCTCTTACCACTTCAAATTTCTTCAACTTGTTAATTAGATCATAGTTGACATGGCAAAGTTTTTGATGCCAAAGATTTTTATTCCCATCATATGAGGCTGATTTGCAAGAATAGTGACCTGTAATACATAACAATTATTAGCTGATCTTCTACCACTCACCAAACATTCTCCTTTTTCAGTTAATACCTTGCATTCATCACTAATGAATTTAACCAATAATCTATATTCACAAAGTTAGCTTATACTTACCAAAATGGCTTTTAACCCGTCAACACAAAGCAAATTCTTAAGGTGTGGTAGTCCATCCACGTATAAGGTCCCTCTTCTAACTTTGATAATCCATCAAGTAACTTCTTTCACCTCTCATATGACTAGAGCACCCACTGTTAAAATAGCAACCACTGTATGAAGCTCTGCATAAATCTAAAAGCTACAAGTGCTTATAATTGACCATTTCTAACCCAAATATGTTTAGGTAACATAAGTGGCCACTGAAAATTCATCGTAGAATGATTATACTTTCGGTTTGAGCCCTCTGAAATATCATTTGTAACAACTTATAACAATTTGGCCTTATGCGTTTGTTAACTCCACAAAAGGGACAAGTAAGCATACTTTTTTTTTACTCCTTGAAATTTTTCCTTGGATAGATCTGGTCGTACTATTTTTCTCATCGTTCGACCTAAAACATTCCCTTAATAGCCAATGCCTTGAAGGTCTCCTTTAATCCTACCAATTTTCAATAACTTTTTAAACTTTTCGTTACCTTCATTTAACATTCTTATCTCTTTTTTCGTACTGACCAGCTTCAACTTTTTCATTTAACTCATCTATTGTAGACAATAACTTCTTCTCTAGACCTTGAATAATGTTCTTCATAGAAGAGTTTTCCTTCTTTAGCTTATCATTCTCCTTACATGTTTGCACCCACTTTGCATATATTAACTCATAGGCTGTGTAAATATCCTCACTTTTTCTCTCATCACTGTCATAATCTAAATTAAACTGTGGCTTATTCATTTGTATTTTTCCCAAAATTATAGATTGATTTATCCACGAATTCATCATCAGTTCCTTCCTTCTTGGTTGTTGATAAGTAAGCAATTGGACTTTTACTATATAAAGCAACCAACGTGGCATTACTCACATATTCCTTTTCATTACCATACTTACTTTCAGATTCATTCTTACTCCAAGTGCTCATATATGACTTCCCTTTTCTCTTCTTTAAAGTGTTAGCATATTCTGCTTACACATTTCCTAAGCCTTGACATTCATGATATTGAATTTTCTTCGCTTTTGTTTCATCCTTTTGAGTTGTAGCTTGTTATTTGAAGTTATTATTTGATGAACTCCCATCGTTCTGCCTAAACTCGGGTCTATTCTTCTTCACTTTCTTTAACCACTTGCTGAAATTTTATGTCAATAACATCTATCCTCATTCTCATCAGATTCATGTCCTTTGTCATTCACGACTTTACCAATCTTAGCTTGCAATGACAATCCGTTGTTATTCTCTCATTTATCCTTAACAAATTCATTTCAAAGTTGGTAAGAATCTTAATTACGTTATCTAAAGGCAATTCATTGATATCATGGGATTCTTAGTTCATTGCAATTTTTGGTATGAATTTCGGAGGCAATGATCTCAATCTCTTCTTAATAGGTTTCATATTCAAATACTTCTTCCCAAGTTAATGTGCTTGGTTTGCTATTTCACGTAGTCTCTCATGGAAGTCTCCAATAGTTTCACTCTCATCTATGTTCAGCTTTTTAAGTCTACAGTCAACATCTGAAGTTTTGAGGTTATCACAAGTTTCAATCCCTCATGTATAGTTTAGCTTAATAATATTTAAGGCTGTCCTTTGTACATAATGATGCCACCAAAATACATATACACACTTTAATGGACAATCAGTCATACTTAAGTTAGTATGCATGTTATCTTTGGGTATACAAATATATTCACCAAGTATGTCGATAAGTCTTTTTAATGTTATTAATTATAAGCAATGATCTACCTTTTGGTGATCTCCTAGCATTATAATTAATAATCTCAATTATTCAGTTTATCTTTTATGTCGTTTATTAGCATTATATAACATGAATAATTAAAAGAATACATAATTAAATATCTAAATATCTTTTCATGCAAAGTCACTTTAGTGACTAACGAGCTTTATATACGGTAAACATTTAATTAATTAAGTATTAATGAAATTTGGAAATATAACTATAATATTAAAAGGTCATTCTATAAAGTCCAAAAACTTTTCGGGACTAGATTGTAATTTTATTACCAGATTGTAATGTCCAGAAAATTATAAGGATCATAATATAATCGACTATCTTCAACCTTTTGATTTTCAATTTTACCGACAAAAAGGCTCCCTAGTCAAACCTGTATAGATTCCTCCACTAACATTATAATGTGTAACTTAATCGTGCCCATTATCGGCAATCACATAAGCGATCCTTATCCACTGTGAAGAATGCAATCCAACACATGCCATGCTTTCGCTCACCGTTGAAAAAATTTATCAATTCTTATTTATGATCGCGAACTCTTGCCAATCATCGCTAGGCCTATTACAAATCCATCATACCTGTTTTGCCTTTACCTCGGCAAATCACAAAACCCTTTCTGTGGGCGACCTCATGAAACCTTTTTCCTTTTTTATATTTGATTTATTGAAATTTGCATGTTCTCACTGACTTTTGGGTAATTGCTCTCTTACCTATACATATATGTATAAACGCATACTTAAAAGCATATGTAAACGCATATCTTACTAAGTATTAACTTTCCTCTTCATTAGATCTTCGGTAAGTAGTTTCTTGAAAACTTAAGAAAAAAACTAGTAAATAAGATTTAGCCCTTACCATCACAGAACCGAGAAAGAAATAACGGGTCAGTACCATTCTTCCATTGTCAAACAACCATTTGAACGAAGTTTTTGAATCCTAAAGTTAAGTTTAATGCAAATTAAAGTATCATAATTGACTCTGACGCTATATGTAAATCTAATTTTTAATATTCTAAATAATATTTCAATTCTGGAATTCGCTCAAGATCATTATGACACAATTAATTTAACACATTCAAATCCTAGAATTGATGTTATAAATAAAAAGAAAAAAAATACTAACATTGATTCAAGATCGATATATGTAATCTCTTTCTAAGCACAAAAACCTTCTTTGCTCAAAAGCTTTATTACTCTCTCTTTCTTCCTTTCATTGTTCTTTTTTAACAGTACAAGAACGTAAATTTCTTTGATAATTATTCGCTTACATTGACGGAAGAAAAAAGGAAAGGTTTTATTAATCATAATAAAATCCAAATGAAATCTACAAGTCCAATACTATTATTTTGGACCCATATCATATTATACTTTATGATTATTAAATTAATCTAAGACTAGATTAAAATTATGTCTACTGTTGTTAGAAGAGCTTGTTTGTTAAATCTTGGCGAGTTATGGTTAATCTGTACTGGTGAGACAGAATCAAACTCTCAAGAAAAGTGATTGTTTATCAATCTCTCAAGAAAAGTGATTGTTTTTCTTTCTTTGTCATATTAGTTTTTTCTTTTTTTTATATAATTATTTGTCATAGTAGTTTAAGATCATGATTTAATCACGAAGCCAGCGATAGATGTCAAGTTCAGCGCTTGTACAATCTTGATAAATGTCAAGTTCAGCGCTCGTGCAAACACGGCATATAAAAATAACTGTTATTTTTTTCAACTCAGATTAAATGCAAATGTTACGTCGCAAACACATAATTTTACTGATCATATCTGCAATACTTATTTTAAGAAGTGGCAATTATAAGATCCGTAATTTGATTTGATATTAAGGTCGTACAAAGCTAAAATAAATTTTAACTGACAGAGAAATGTAACCTCAGTTGATTTGAATTGACATTAAAGTCAAAATAAGTTAATTACTTTACACTGCATTTATCTGAATTAATTTGATTTGATAAAAAGCTTGTGCAACTGAATAATTTTTTTTTAACTTTTATACATCGACTCAGATTATATTTTTTTTCAGATATTTTATGAATACGATATTGATATTATTAGATTTAGTTTTGATACGATATTATATCAATGTCAATGGATAATTTTAGATATTTTTTAAATTTATAAAATAATTTTTATTTTTTTTTTAAATTACAATATAATCTAAAATTTTCATCTTTCAATTAAAAAAATACCATCTTAAAAAATACCAACTCTTTAAATCCTATATATATGCATATGCATCCATGAAAAATACTAATTCTTTAAATCCTGCACATATACATATACATATACATCCATCAACATGGTAGTTTCTTCGTAACTTTCTTTCTATCTCTTTCTCTATCTTTCTAACAGAAACGTTGGTTTTGTGAGTTTTGTTAGCTAGGGGATGAGGCCACAAACAATAGAAAGGAATAGCAACAAAGTTAATAAAAGGATTCAAAGATTTTTATCAGCAAAATCTGAATGTCAAAAAACTGATTTTGCATAATATATATTTGTTCTCGCATCTCTTCTTGATTGGTTACTTAGACATTGTTTTGCAATTTTTATCCAAATTAATAGGGAATGGAATGGTAAAACTTAGCCGGTGCATACCAATTCAGATTTGTAAAAGGAGTTCCATAATGATTGAAAATCTTGGTGAGCAACATCCTATAAGATAGGCAGCTGGTAGTATTCTTATGATTCCTTTTATCCACCATGAACCTCAGAATCGTAGCAGGAAGATTTATTTTGTTCTCTTTTAGCAAATTATACTCTACATAAGTATCCAACAAGCTACACCTTTCAACTGAGCCACTCCTGGAAAAAATTGTAGCTGAAAGTGATGCAAGATATCGTGGTATTAAGTCTAATTGCCTACTCCAAAGTCTCCTATCTTGGGTGTTCTCAGCATGAAGGTAGATGGATTTCACAACTTATACTAATTCCAGATCATTAACATCTCACTTATGACAAGGAAAATTAGTTCTCCTTATAGGAGCTACTTTCATAACTTCTCTTAAGAATTCTTCATAAATTAAATTTTCACATTCATGCACCTTTGAGACAATGGCTAACTTTCCATTAATTTCTTCCTTTTTCATGTGTATGTAGAAAATCCTGACTAGCTCATCGCATACTATCTTATTTAATTTCAGAAAAATTTCACAACCAATGGCAACAAAGTAAGGTGAGATGAGTATACCTATGTCATTAAACAACATAGGAGGCAAGATTCGCCTAGCAACCACCTTTCTTTTCTTGTAATGTGTTTTATAGTGGACTTTAGCTTCCATTAATTCAAATATTTTTTAAGGTGTTGATGTCTTTCCCTACTTGTGTCTAACTATCTTTATTTTCTTTACCCTTTTTCTTTGGGAAATATCTCTTCTTAAGACAACTCTTTTCTATCAATAGGGTCCTTAATAGTATCTTCAGTTACAGGCACTTTATCTTTCTTTATTTCTTCCCTTTTTCTTTTCAGCTTCTGTGGTTTCTTGTTGTTAAGAACTTTCTTATTTTGCAAGAATTCCTTTGATTCATGGTCATTTAATCAACCTAGTAGATTCTTCATTTGAATCATTTTCATTTGTAATCCAGTGCAATTCAGACACTTTTTTCTCTTTAGGTTTGGAGGAGAAAGGTTTAGTAATATGAGCTTTATTACGGTTAATAGAAGAAGTGGTTTTTTTTTGTTTTTTGGTTTTTTTCTTATCATTGTAGATGAAGTTTGAGATAGAAAACAAGAGGCAATAAAAATGTAGAGAGTTAGGGTGCACAAAGAATAAGAGGTGTCTATGAAAATGGCAGGGATGAGAAGAGTTTCTTTAAGGTATACTAAGTGCTTCCTGAGCGTTGAACTCGTGAGAGGATGAGTAGACATACAAGCTAGAAGAGGAAGCGAAATCAGTTGCGTATCTTCTGACAGATGTGTAGGTAGAGTTGTTAAACTGCGCACGTGTTTTTAGATAAGCTGAAATGATGCCATAAATGAATCGTTATTTTTAAGACATGTGTCACTTAGATGTCAACTTGAAAGAAGTCTTTTAAAAAGAAAAGGAGCCTTCTAATCTAGAAGAAACCTACTAACCTAAGAGGAGGCTTCTAAACTAAGAGGGGCCTTCTAAACTCTAAGGGGCCTAGTGAACTAAGAGAGAGTTTATAAGGAATCAGAATAGAAGGAGCCTGCTAAACGAAATGCAAAGACAAGTAGCACAGAATATTCGTGTAGAAATAATATCAGAGAGTTTGCACATATCAAGCTCTTTTCTTAACAAGAAAAATATATCTTTAGAGATTGGCTTCATGAAAATGTCAGTTACTTGATTCTCAATATTAACATGGAAGAGATTAATGTTTACTTCTAAAACATGATCTCTAAGAAAATGATGTTTGATTTCTATATGATTAGTCCTAGAATGGTGCACAGGATTTTTAGAAAGATTTGTAACACTAATATTATCATATAATATAGGAATACAAAAAAATTTTACAGAAAAATCTTGTAGTTAATGCTTTATCCATAAGATTTGAGCACAACAGTTGGCAGCTGCCATGTATTCCGCTTTAATAGTTCAAAGCGCTATGTAATTTTGCTTCTTGTAGGACCAAGATACTAGACATCCTCCTAGAAATTGACAGTGACCATTTATGTTTTTTCTATCGACTTTATCACCTACATAACCTGCATCATAATAGCCCATTATGTCAAATGAATCAATTTTTGGATACCATAGTCCAAAATCCATAGTTTCGTGGAGATATAGAAAGATTCTTTTCACTATTTGAAGGTAGTTTTCTTTTGGATTTGATTGAAAGCGTGTGCAAAGAAACACACTAAGCATAATTTCTGGTTATAAGCCTGTAAGATATAGTAGTGATAGCCATTCCTCTATACTTTGACTCATCCGTAGCTTTGCCTTCGTCATCTTTATCAAGTTTAGTTCCAGCATATATAAGAGTACCCATCAGTTTGGAATTCTCAAAATGATATTTCTTGATGGGTTCCTTTGTGTATTTGGCTTGGCTAATGAGGATTCCTTTTTATATTTTTCTGATTTGTAATCCGAGAAATAATGATAATTCTCTCATCATGCTCATTTCAAACTTCCCCTACATTAATATTGAGAATTCTTCACAAAAGGATGAATTAGTAATACTAAATATTATGTCATCAACATATATTTGCACTATGAGTACATCATTCTCCTTTCTCTTAATAAATAAGTTTTTATCTACCACCCTTCCCCTTTCAAAGTTATTCTCAAGTAAAAAGTTACTTAACCTCTCATATTATGATCCAAAAGCCTGCTTGAAACCATATAGAGTTTTGGTTAACTTCATCTGTAATTCAGATGGTTTTTATCTTCAAAACCTAGGGGGTCACTTAACAAATACTTATTTGTTAATGTAACCATTTAAGAATGCAATTTTAACATCCATTTGGAGCAACTTGAAGTTTCTATAACATGCAAAGGCAAGTAAAATTCACAATCTAGCAACAAGTGCATAAATTTTTATCAAAACCAATACCTTCCCGTTGATTGTAATCTTGAACTACAAGTCTAGCTTTGTTACTCATCACCTTGATATTTTCATCAAGTTTGTTTTGAAATACCCACCGAGTCTCAATGGTTGACTTGTTTTGAAGACGAGGTACTAGATTCTAGACTTTGTTTTTTATCAAAATTGATTGATTTTGTCTTTCATGGCTGAAACCCAGTTTTCACTAATAAGGGCCTCTTCAACGGTCTTTGGTTCTATTTTTGAGATGAGAGTAGAAAAGGTGTACTTGAATGATGATCTTGCTCTTAGACTTTTAGAGGGATCTCCCATAATATATTGATGTGTATCAGGACCTCTCCATTTTCTCGGTGTTTTTCATTACATAGGCTTCTGCTGAGATAAAGGAGCCTGCTCTATTCTAATTTTAGAGGGACCTTCTTGATTTTGTTATTCTGAAGGTACTGTAGGTGTAGTTTGATTCTTTGATGTATTTTTAGGTACCAATGGATGTTCTTCAACATTTGAGTTTTTTATTGTTGTTGAAGGTAGTGCTTCATCAAATACCACATTTATCAATTCTTCTATCTTCTTTATTCTTTTATTAGATAATATGAATCTTTTACTAACAGTACTGTAGCCCAAAAAAATAACTTTGTCTAATCTCCCGTTAAACTTTCTAAGGTTATCTTTTCCATTGTTTAGAACGAAACATTTGCAGCCAAATACTTGAAAGTAAGCATCATTTAGTTTTCATCCTTTCTACAGCTCATAGGGGGTCTTTTTCAAAATAGGTCTTATGAGACACCTATTGACTATATAACAAGTGATTAACATAGCTTTTTCCTAGTAATCATGAGATAGGACACTTTTGCATAGCATTGTTCTGGCCATATCTATGAAGTCTTGTTCTTTCTCTCAACAACTTCATTTTACTGAGGAGTCCTTGGGTATGAGAAGTTGTGAGTTATACCATTTTCAATATAAAAGTCTTCAAATTTCTTTTATCAATTTCTCCTCCATGATTGCATCACATGCAGTACCTTTTTTCAGTCTAAACTTTCCTGTAAAACTTCTCAAAGACTTCAAAAGTATCATCTTCATTCGATAGAAAATAAACCTATATAAATCTGGAAAAATCATCTACTATAACAAAACCATAATATTTGCCACCAAAACTTTGAGTCCTAGTAGGAAAAAATAAATTCGTGTGCATGAGTTCAAGTGACTGGTTAATAGTCACAATATTATTAGGAGGGAAGCTGCTTCTAATTTGTTTTCTTTTTAAACAAGTTTTACAAAGCTAATTGCTCTCAAATTTCAAATTCAGTAGTCTTCTTACTAACCCATTTTTGGACAATTTTGATAAAATGCTCGTACTAACATGTCTAAATCTTCTGTGCCAAATAAATGAATTCTTTTTTTATTGAGACCAAACACTTGTCAAATTGAGTAGATATATCTTCCAATTGAGCATAGTATATGTTTTGATTTGTAGGACCAACGAATACAATATTATTATTAAGATTGTCAATTATTTCATAATGTGATGTATAGAAAGTAACTCTATAACCTTTATGTTATAATTGACTTACGCTAAGCAAGTTACATTTCAATCTATCGCAAAAGGACATTTTAATAAAAGTAGATTTAAAATCACTGATTTTACCAAATTCGGTGACCTTTGCCTTGTTTTTATCAGACAACATTACCTCTATCTTTCCTTTCAATATAGTTTAATTGCAATATTTCATCTGTCAT
Organism: Erythroxylum suave; assembly: GCA_027563595.1. Classification (NCBI taxonomy): domain Eukaryota; kingdom Viridiplantae; phylum Streptophyta; class Magnoliopsida; order Malpighiales; family Erythroxylaceae; genus Erythroxylum; species Erythroxylum suave. The sequence goes on along the minus strand of JAOSBN010000004.1, from coordinate 38,147,301 downwards.
GTGTCTCGAATAGCCGCTATTAACTATCTATTGATTTTCCTTTGTCTCTATTTTGAAGCATATTTGCATAGTGTATTAGCTCATTTTAGGTACTCAATTCTTTCTAGGTCCTTCCAAATTAGTAATTTGACCTTTCAGTCTCCAAACATATATTTGAGATGGTTTTTTCATTTTCCGAAAGTAACAAGAGTGGCTAATATGACCATGTCCACCATAATAATCGCACAAAGCAGATGAATGATAGTTGTTATGATTTTTTCCAGTTACCAAGTTCTTGCTGTTTTGGCTATAGCTACTGTTGGATTTAATAAAGAAGTTTTTGTATGACCTAATATTGTTATTTTCATTATATCCTATTTCAACCTTATTAAAAACACATTTACCACTCCTAAGCATCAAGATTGTTTCTTACATTAACAAAATTAGCAAGATCTTTTTTAAGAGAAACAATTTTCTGAGCACATTTTTCTTTTTCGAGTTTAAAGCGGTAAATTTCTCTTTTAATTGTTTTATCTTAACATAGTTAAATTTCAAGTAATGAGTTTTCTAACTGCATTATTTATTTGTTCCAATTTTCAGAAATTGTTTGTTTATTATCATTTTCAAGAGAAGTGACTTTAGACAACAAATCTTTATTTTACAATTCTAATAATTTAATCTTATTTGTTAAAGATTCATCATTATTTTCTGACTTCTCAGTCTTTTTGAAATACTGCACTATTAATTTTTTGTACTGTCATATAAGTCATGATATGCATCTCTTAATTCATCAATTTCAATATCAAAGTTAATATACCTCATCATCTCTTGATTTAGCGATAAAGCAAAAATTGTTGACTTTTTCTAGCTTTTCTTCTTCAAAGTTTTCGAAATCATTATCTGACCAGGTTGCAGTCATCGCTTGCTTTATGGATTTTTTGTTCTCTGACTTGTTTTTTTGAAGAAGAGAACATTTTGGTCTTATGTGTCTAGGCTTCTTCCAATGATAGCATATGATTTGATTATTTTGTGTATTGCCATTGCTGCTGCTGCTTTTTGATAAGAACATGTTGTTTCTAGTTTTCTTGTTTCCTTTTACTTTCTTAATGATCTTTTTTTAAAAAAATAAATGAGCATATTTTCTGACTATGAAGTTGAATTCATCATCTCCATCTATTTGCAACTCAGTATCACTTTCATCATCATTTGATGGATTTGATTTGTCAACTGCTTTTAGTGTCATTCCTCTTCTATATAAGGATCCTTCATCTCGCCTAAGCTTGACTTCATGAATCATTAAGTTTTCTCTTAACTAGTCAAGTAGGATTGTATCAAGATCTTTTGTAGTTTCTAAAGCTATCACTTTAGGTCTCCATTCTTTTGATAATGATCTTAGAATTTTTATTACCAGCTCGTCATTTTTCTTGCCCAATTTTTCAAGACAATGTTGACGTTATTGAAACGTTTGAAGAATTCATCTATTTTTTTCCCGTTAAATGTAAATAATCTCGTATTAATGCACTAAAAGACTTATTCTATGATTCTTTAGCTCATTCGTTCCTTCTAAAGTAACTTGAAGCTTGTCCCATATTTCTTTTACTTTAGAATAGTAGGATATCTTTTCGTACTCTTCTGGAGATAGTGCACAGATCAGATGATGTCATGCTTTGGCATTCAGCTGGGCATTTCTTCTGTTGGAATTAGGTTACACTTCTACGTTGTCAATAGCAGGAGGTGTAGCTCTAGCTTTGATAGCTTGCTAGATTTCGATATCCACTGATTGAAGATAGATGGTCATTTTCTCTTTCCAATAGGAGTAGTTGTTACCATTAAAGTAAGGAGGCTTTGAGACGGATTGTCCTTCAAGGCTTAAGTTATTTTTCATGATCCATTACGTGCTGTAAAACATAGTAAATGTGAAACCTCACTCTAATAACAAATGATAAAGCAAAAATACCCAAGTGGGGGTGAATTGTGTGTAAATTTGCAAGGTATTTTCAAATTTGAAAATTCTTTCTTAAACAAAATGGGTTGATAAATGGAAAGGTCCTATTAAACTTTGAAAGGAACCTGTTAACATTTTTTAAAAAAGATCCTGTTAGTTATTTAAAATACGAAATAATTATATTCATTGAAAGGATCCTATTCACGTCTGAAAAGAAAGGGGCATGTCAATCAATAGGAGCCTGTTAGAGCCTAAATAGAAATAAGTCTGCTAATTGATAGAAGTTTGTTGACATTTAAAGCAAAAAGAACCTCTTGCTTTATAGAAACAGAAGGAGCCTACTGAAAAACTGAAAGAGCCTCTTGAAAACACAAACTTATAACGCAAAAATTTAAAATTTAGGAAGAGACAAAGAATGACATAGTAGATTTACACTGGTTTAGTTAACAATCAAGCCTATATCCAGTACCTACATATCCAACTTGAGTATTTCCCTATAAGAATCCGAGTATTAAACTTGTTGAGCCTCTCCAAGCTCATAAGTACTTATTTTTCAAGATTCTCCATTCTTCCACACTCAAAGTGTATAACAATCTTCTAAAAGCTCACAGAAAAATAAAATTTAAAATCAAAAGTAAGTTCTCAAATAACAATTTTTCTCTTGATAGAGTGATTTCACTTTTAGGGCATAATAAGAATCATATGAATCTAAAAAATATAGATGCTGCTTAAATGTTTCGAAATCTTATGTATTTTCGTTACTTTGTAAGTGTTGTTGCTCTTCTTTAAATAGTCAATTTCTTCAACTGCCCGTTGCTTTATCTTAATTCTAAGTTGACTTTGGATTTTCAATATCATCTCTGCTGGAACAAAAATTTCTGAAGCTAATTGCTCAAAAAGGCAAGATCTTCGCGGATGTTAATAAGGAAAGTTTATTAAGAAAGTTCTTGCAATAAAAGAAGAAATTTTCCTATGGTTTTATTTCTTTTTTAAAAAATACTGTTATCTATAGAAGAGAATAAATTCAATTTAAATTTTGAAATATTATAGAGTTATCATCAAAATCATTAAATATAAACCTTGAGCTAACACTTTTGTGGTTCCATATGTGGATCAACTTTTAGGGCTCAATCGTCTCTCCTTCATATGTTTTTATACCATTTCCATCAATTACCACTGATATCTTTTTCAGATTCTTCGCCTTCTCTAAATCAAATTTATATCGTGCCATTGTATGTTTTTATTAATTAATGTATTGTTTGCGGAGGGGATGTGTGGTACGATGGTGGGTTGTGGCCAAAGACTCTTAGGGCAATGGTGCCGGGCGAGTATGATGCTGAGGCTAGTAGATTAACTGAATTTTGTACCATTTTTGACCGGTACAGTATGATATTCAAAACTCTTGGTATAATTGAGTTATTGGATTTAAAAGTAAAATAATTTTAAATAATTATGTCTTCCATTAAGATGTAATAAAATAAGTGTGTCCAAATTACATAAATAATTGTATTTCATTTTTTATTTTATTTATTTGCATTGAACATAGTTATTGATTTTTTAA
>JAOSBN010000004.1:38119545-38137825 GCA_027563595.1 Erythroxylum suave | reverse complement strand
GATTGTCCTTCAAGGCTTCTTAAGTTGTTTTTCATGATCTATCAAATGCTGTAAAACACAATAAATATGAAACCTCACTCTAATACCAAATGATAAAGCACATACCTAAGTGGGGGTGAATTGTGTATAAATTTACAAGGTAATTTAAAATTTTAAAATCCTTCTTAAACAAAATAGATTGATAAATGGAAAGGTCCTATTAAACTTCGAAAGAAACCTGTTAACGCTTAAAAAAAAAGATCCTGTTAGTTATTTAAAATACGAAAGAATTATATTAACTAAAAGGATCCTATTCACGTCCAAAAAGAAAGGGGCATGTCAATCGGTAGAAGCTTGTTAGAGCTTAAATAGAAATAAGCCTATTAATTGATAGAAGCTTGTTGACATTTAAAGCAAAAGGAACCTCTTGCGTTATAGAAACAGAAGGACCTATTGAAAAACTAAAACAGCTTCTTGAAAACACAAACTTATAACACTTAAATTTAAAAGTTAGGAAGAGACAAAGAATGACACAATAGATTTATACTGGTTCGGTTATCAATCAAGCCTACGTCCAATACCCAAGTATCCAACTTAAGTATTTCACTATAAGAATCCGAGTATTAAACTTGTTGAGCCTTTCCAAGCTCATCAGTACATATTTTTCAAGGTTCTACAACCTTTTACACTCGAAGTGCATAACAAGCTTTTAAAAGCTCATAGAAAAATAAAATTTAAAATCAAAAGTAAGTTCTCAAATAACAATTTCTCTCTTGATAGAGTGATTTCATTTTCTATGGCATAATAAGAATTATATGAATCTAAAAATTATAGATGTTGCTCAAATGTTTCGAAATTTTGTGTATTTTTGTTACTTCATAAGTGTTGTTGCCCTTCTTTAAATAGTCATTTTCTTAAATTGCCCGTTGTTTTATTTTAATTTTGAGTTGACTTTGGATTTTCAATATCATCTCTACTGGAACAAAAATTTCCGAAACTAATTGTTCAAAAAGGTAAGATCCTCCTAGATGTTAATAAGAAAAGTTTATTAAGAAGGTTCTTGTAAGAAAGGAAGTAATTTGCTTATGATTTTATTTCTTTTTTAAAAATACTGTTATCTATACAAGAAAATAAATTCAAATTGAATTTTGAAATATTATAGAGTTATCATCAAAATCATTAAATACAACCCTTGAGCTAACACTTTTGTAGTCCCATATGTGGACCAATTTTTAGGGCTCAATTGTCTCTCTTTCATATGTTTTTATACCATTTCCATTAATTACAGCTTATATCTTTTCCATATTATTTGCCTTCTCTAAAGCAAATTTATATCGTGCCACTATGTGTTTTTATTAATTAATGTATTGTTTGCGGGAGAGACGTGTGGTACAATGGTGGGTGGTGGCCAAAGACTCTCAGTGCAATGGTGGCTAGCGAGTATGACGCTAAGGCAGGTAGATTGAACGAATTTTGTACCCTTTTTCGATCGGTACAGTATGACATTCAAAACTATGGGTATAAATGAGTTATTGGATTTAAAAGTAAAATAATTTTAAATAATTTTTCTTCCATTAAGATGTAATAAAATAAGTACGCCCAAATTACATAAATAATTTTATTTCTTTTTATTTTTTATTTTTTTTCATTGAACATAGTTATTAATTTTTTAAATTAGTTATTTGTCTTAATCTTTGCAATAGATCTAGTCACTTTGGATGGAGAAAAACCCTATAGTTGGTTTGGTTTATAAGTATATTGAGAGCTATTTATTCAACTGAATTATTAGTTAAGAAAACAACACTCTGGTAGATTATTCAAGATGAGAAAAGAGTATTGGAACTGTTATTAATTAAAAACCACACTTTTGCACTAAGTTGAATAAAAATAAAATTGATTTAATTAAATAATTTCTTTCAACTATAAAAAAGGTAAGAAAAAAGAGGGAAAAATTTTTGGAAAAAAGTTTAATATAAAAATTATAATTTTTTGACTAAATTATATAATTGTAAATTTGCCTCCACTAAAATCCACGTCTGCAACTGTACTAAAATAAATCAGATTTAAGGACGCTTGGCATGGCCGACAACATGACAAGCATTGCCGGCCTAACGATTTGTAGGGCCGCATTAGATTTTGAGCTAACTTCTTCCTCTTAAACAATTGAATGAGATAATTGTTATATAAAATATAATATTATTTTACCAACTCAAATCACACTAGGTGGAAAAGTTTATGGCAACCTGCTTAAAAAATCAATAACTAGAGAGGCAAATCAAGTAGATTGAAGAGTCACAGATCTGTAATTGGCAAAGTCAATCAAATGAGGCAGTAGATCCGTTCATATTTTAGTCCAATCAATTTCCAGCATCCAATGGTCCGAAGCTGTAATCTGTTCTATTTTGGTACCCTTACCTTTCCTACCAGTCTCTATATAAACAATTCAGGTCCTTGCATATGATATGAGCGGTTGCAATAAGCTACAAAATTGTATTACATTAATTTTCTTTTACGTGTTGAAAAGAGAGAATGAAAAGCCAAGTGAAAGTTCTCTCTCAAACCATAGTCAAGCCATCGTCTCCAACACCAAATCAGCTTCGTCATCTCCAACTATCATCCCTCGACCAAATCATGGTTCGAATTTTCGCACCCTGGCTCATTTTCTATCCCAAGTCAACCAGTATCAACAATGCTGAGAGATGCGAGCGAGTTAGGAGATCTCTCTCAGACATCTTAACCCTATTTTACCCTTTGGCAGGACGAGTAAGAGGAAATTCGCATATCGATTGCAACGACGAGGGTGTCCCTTTCGTCGAAGCTAAAGCAAAAGGCACTATTCTGGACATTCTTCAAAACCCTATTTACAATAATCTCAACAACTTTCTTCCTTTCAGTCTCGTAGTATACAGCGAACTGTGTTCTTTTGTTCAGGTCACCTACTTTGAGTGTGGTGGGATGGCAATTGGTGTGGGATTATCGCATAAGATTGTGGATGCCTTGTCAGCTGTTAGATTCCTTAAAAGCTGGGCAGAAATCACTCGCGGAGAGATCAGTGATGTACCTGTTCCTAAATTTGAAGCAGCCAATTATTTTCCTCCCGTTGACATTTCTGATTTCGATCCTTGTTTCGAGATTTTCGAGGACAACTCTGACATTGTTTCCAAGAGGTTTATGTTTGATGCAAACAGCACTAAAAGGATTAGGGAGAAGTATGTTGAACATTGCTGCGACTCGGGGAATATGAACACAGTTCCCACGATAGTGGAGGCGTTAACAGCATTCTTATGTAGTAGATTCATAAGCACAACTGGAGTTGAGGAAGATAATTCTGATACGATCTATACAGTGAAACACGCTATTGACTTACGTACGAGGATGGATCCACCTCTCCCTGAGCAGCATATTGGAAATTTCATTTATGAGCCAGTGGTAGCAGAAATTCAAAAAAGTTCTAACGACAACTATTGTTGTGATGTTATAAGCCAAATGAGAAGAACAATAAGGAGCGTAGATGCAGAGTTCGTTAAAAAACTTCAAAAAGAGGGAGAAAAGCACCTAAAGATGATGAAAGACAGGGCTGAGGCACAGAGCTGCAAGAAAGTTGTTGCTCTTGGCTTCAGTAGTATTAACAGGCTTCATGCATATGAAATAAACTTCGGATGGGGAAAGCCTGAGTGGGTTGGAGCAGCTTCGTGGCCTTATCAAAATATATTTCTGTTTAGTAGCGGGAAAGAAAAAGGAGATATAGAAGTACAGGTCCAATTGAGAAAGGAAGACATGGTGGAGTTCGAGAAGGACGATAAGCTTTATGCATTTGTCTCTCCCAAGTTTCAAATACATGTTAAGAGCTGTTCTCGTTTGTAGGAGTCACCTGTATTAGAGTTTTGGATCGTGTCTAAAATTTAGGCATATCGTCGTTTTTCCCGGTAAATAAATAACAGCTGTGTTTTCTTTATACTTGGGTGAACAATTACGTACGTGATCTATTCATCTATAATTGCAGCTGCGTTTTATGTGTTTTGATGATCAATTATATGTTCAGTTGATGATTTGTGTGGTTGCATTTTTGTTGGTATGCTTCAATGATTTATTATGATTTTGGCGGTCATGTTGCGTGAGATTATAATTGTAGCAGTCGTGGGTTTGTGGTGTTTGTGAGATTAATTATATGTTTGATTAAAAATTGGTGGGGTTGTTGTGCGTGTGTGTAATATTTCGTTTTCTCGTATTAAAGGTTAGAATCTTAAATAACTGTACAAGAGAAATATCATTAAGAAATTAAGAAATGAATTTTATGCTCATGCATAACTGTAGTTTACGTACATACGTGAATTTGATTTTTGTACACATTATGACTGTTCATATACTCATTTGACATATTACAGGATATAAACGATTTTAAATGATTATGATATAAATTGTGAATTGTGGATTATTGTGTCCTGAATTTAGTCTGAAGATTATAATTATTTATTTAGAATTTTTGGTAAAAATTGGCAAATTTATGAGATTTTGTATATTTTTGGACTAGAAAAGAAATGTCAAGTGACAAAACAAATTGAATTATGGTAGTAGAAATAAATGACAAATGGCAATATAAATTATTGATAAGTGACATTAGGATTTAATGACAAATATCACAAAAAATTGAGAGACAAATAGAATAGAAATTAAATGATTTTGGGAACAAATGTTAAAGGACATTAGTATCATAAATTACGTGGTAAGTGTCATCACACTTACCATAAAAAGAGAAGAGTTTGTAGAAATAAGATGGAAGACAATAAAGATAATCTCTCAAGATGTTAGTATCGTGAGATGGGTTAAAGGCAAGGAAATTTATGACACTTACCACTTAATTTATGATACTAATGTCCTTTAACATTTGTACACTTACCAAGCATAAATTTCCACACTTACCACTTAATTTATGATACTAATGTCCTTTAACATTTGTACACTTACCAAGCATAAATTTCCTTGCCTTTAACCCATCTAACGATACTAACATCTTGAGAGATTATCTTTATTGTCTTCCATCTTATTTCTACAAACTCTTCTCTTCTTCATTTTTCGTTCTTCATTTCTTCACTCACGAACCTCACCATCTTGAACCTTGCTATCCTCCAACACCCTTGCTACTTCAACAAGATTCGATCATCGTCATCTTATTACTAAAAAAACCTAGCCTATTATACTTTGGAAGATTGATGATTATTTAAAGTTTGAGAAGCTAGGGTTTACGTGATTTTGAAGAAGCTTGGAGTTTAATCAACTAAGGGGGTGGTTGGTTCGCATAGAAGAATGGTAATAAGAATGAGAATGAGTATATTGAAGAATGAAAATGAATATTATCATTATGATTATGCTGGTTGGTTAAGATAAAAGAATGATTACCATTACCATTGACAGTGGTTAGTTTGTAAAAATATTAAGAAATAAAATTTTATCATATTTTAATTAATTAGTTAATTAAAATATTTTTAATTAATTAATTACAATATAATTAGTTAAAATTAATTATAATATTTTAATTTTAATTAATGAATTATATTTTAATTAATTATAATGTAATTTATTATATTTATAATTAATTAATTAAAATATTTTAATCAATGAATGAATTATATTTTAATTGATTATATTGTAGTTAATTAATTATTAATAATATTTTAATTAATTATATTGTAATTAATTAATTAATTACAATATTTTAATTAATGATTAATTATATTTTAATTAATTAATTACAATATTTTAATTAATTATATTGTCGTTAATTAATTAATTAATTACAATATTTTAATAAATGAATGAATTATATTTTAACTAATTATATTGTAGTTAATTAATTATTAATAATATTTTAATTAGTTATATTGTAGTTAATTAATTAATTAATTACAATATTTTAATTAGTTATATTGTAGTTAATTAATTAATTAATTACAATATTTTAATTAATTAAAATATATTTTATTTAATGAATGAATTATATTTTAATTAATTATATTGTATTTAATTAATTATTAATTATATTTTAATTAATTATAGTGTAATTAATTAACCCATTCCTTTATAACAATGATACCCATTCCTCTAGATTAGGAGAGGAATGAGGTATCACCCAAAAGCGGGTAATCAAAATAATAATCCTATAATCATATCCCCTTATCAAACTCAATCTTTCATTCCATACTCATTCCTCTTTTTTCATACCCACTAAACAAGCACAACCTAAGTTATACATCAAACTTCATGGGTTGTTTTAAATGAAACATATATGGTGATTTTTTTGATATTAAATGATTATGAAAATGGTGTTGAATATATATGTAACGTAGATGAAGAATGGATAAATATATTATGTTTTTGGAGGTATAAAAATAGGGATTGCTTAGTTGTTTTAGAGATAGATTAATGGTGATAATGGAGTAGAAAGTGTGATGGAATATTGATGAACTAATTTATACATTGATGTCTTATTTTTGTGTTTATGATGAGAAATAACTTATGATAGTTAAGGGATGATTGATAGTGAAAATGGTGATGAATGAGTGATGAAAGTTGAAAAAATAAATGTATGTGTTTATGTTTTGTTTTGGGTATATGAGAAATGCGAGTTATAAGTTATTATGCGAGGAAATAGGGCTTTGAAGTTAAAGAAAAGACTAATATATTGTTTTAGAAATGAGAAGAACTAAAATGATAGTAAACAATAAAAATCATGTTCTGTTCTTATATGATTGACAAACAATGATTTCTGATTTGTTTTGTGGATGTTTTCTAGTGGGAATGTAGGTGAGAATGAAGAGGGAATGAAGTAGAAATGATTAACTAAGCATAAGATGGTTTGGTTGTAACATAAGGGAGTTAAAAATCTAGAAAACATGGAAGAAGTTATTTGGAATTTTTGGATTTACATAACCCATGATGGTGGGAATGCATCCATGATCGTGGGAATGCAAGAGAATGGTTGGAAATGTTCGAGTGGCTGAACCCATGATCGTGGGAAGTCATCCACAATTGTGGGAATGGCCATAAATGTGAATTCTTCTTCTTTAAGTGATGTTTGAATCAATGAATGATAAGGTACTTTCCTATAGTGCATTTAGGCTTAAATGAGGATTGAAATGAACATAGTTGATGATGGATTAAGTGATTAAATGTTTGATATGTTTGGGATGATAATTGAGGTCATAACTTAGGAAGGAATTGTTGATATCAAAGTACCAAAATCTGGAAAATTATGAGTGTAATAGGAATAAAGGTGTTCATAGAAATGCAAATGTGATTTAAAGGAGATGGGCAATATGTATCAAGTAAGCATGAATAAAAGTTTGGATATTATTTGTACATATATTGCTAGAATAACATTGGTGAATGATTGATTGATGATAAGAAAATGATCAAGTCTAATTAAACTATGAACCTAAGTGTAAGCCAGATATACAAAAACAATGGTATTTAAATGATCAAGAGATGTGAATAAAGCAAACATGCCCGGAATAATCAAATTGAGCATGCATTATACATTACACACATATATATATATGTGTACGATTGAATGCTTATGTGATTGTGCAAATTAATAATCTAAGGAGTTTGATAATTGTGAATGTATTAGAAGTGCTTCATTGAATGTGAGTGAGAAAGGAATAAGTGTTCTCAACGAAACGTTGAATGTCAGACTATTGTTCAATGAAAATGTGAAAAGTGAATGTGCACTGTATGAAAGTGATTGATTCCATATATTTTAATTCATGCATTTCATTAAATTTAAATGCAAGATCAAATAAAGACAGTTGTGACCGAAGTAGCCAGCGAAAAAAAGCTTAAAGCTTAGAAAAGCGTATAAAAGCCACAGGCTCACTAATAAAATGAGCCGGTATCCACAACGGATATGGGACAATTATTTATGAGTTCGGTATCCACAAAAGATATGGGATAGTTAGAAAGGCACTCGGTCACAACAATTAACAATGAGAGTGGAGTCTTATGAGCATTGTATATAAAATTGATATGTGAAAGATGATTGATGGAAGTGCATTGTATAGACTATTTTAAAGTAAAAACGTGAAATATTGAACATAACTTGTATTTGTGAAATATGAGGAATTGTGAAGAAATGTTCAGTATTTGTTAATGTGATTTATTTGTGTATTAAATGCAAATTGTGAATGGTTTTGTGTTAATCTAAGAGAGCACATCAATGATGGGTTACTCGTTGAGTTCGCAAAACTCATCAAAATTATACGTGACTTTTCAGGTTCAAAGGAGATATCCAGTTAGACAATTGGAATATAACCATTAAACTCAGACATAAGCTAGGGGTTGGGATCATTTTGCATCTGTATATGTCTTTAGTCATTTTTGTATTAAGATTTGTAATCCACAACTATTGTACAATGTATATGTGAATTATGTAATATAATGACAAATATGACTGGATATGTTTTCTAAATGAAATAGTCTAAATTGAATATTGATTTGCTTAAGATCTGTTTACAAACAAAATAGGCCAAAATGATTACCGATTTGTTGGAAATGTGTGTTATGCTTTAAAAAAAATTGTAATGAGTAGTTCTGATTGTCTTTACATGCCATCTTCGTAGAGTATGTTTCTCAATATCATCGATATGTTTGGGGATATGTCCTATGAGAGTGGGGTGTTACAGTGTGGGGTTACGGTGATTGATTACAAGGTTTTGTTTGTAAAAAACATGCCATCCATTTATTGATTTGAGCAACTACATTTTTTATGTGCTTCGGTGATTAATTACATGTTCTTATAATGATTTTTATGGCTGTTGTTCGTGATTTTCTTCGGTGATTAATAAAAAGGTTCATAGTAAATTTTTGTTGAACAATTTCCCATGATTTCAGTTCAACAACGTTGTATATATAGGGCACTGTCTTTTTACTCAAATGTTTCTTTGCTTATGTTATTATTAATTTAATCACTTAAGGTAATATTTTCATCTTTATTATCGTTCATTATTGCAAAAATTCTCTGTTGAGGTTAGCATGAGGTAGTCGTACTATTGGGAGTGAAATATTTTCATAAGGTGTAAGTATGAGTAGGTAGCGTGAAGGGGTAACTGGTGCTAGCTTAGTAAAGTCTTGTGTAAAACTATTGTACTTGAGTGAAAGTTGATTAATATAAGTGAGGATCCTGCAGATGTAGGTCGTGTGTACTGAACTGCATTAACAAATTTTGTGTGTCGATTTATTTGTTGCATAATTAATTTTTCTACTTGTGATTATAATATGGAAAATTTACAGTTATTAATTAAGTTGTTTTCTAATAAGCAACTGACATAGTTAGTTTGAAGCAACTATGGTAGAATATATATATTGCGAAACTTCACTTTTGAATAATTCAATTGTACGATTTCTTTGAAAAATAAAACTTTCATCCTTACCTTGAAAAATAATGTGGTGCACTTAAGCATAACTTCCTTAACCAACTTCTTACGCCTGAAGGTAGGAAATGAAATCAGGCTGAGCTGGATATTACTGAAGGATCTACAGGAGAGTTACCTATAACAATATAGGTTAGGGCTGAAACGCTTGGTAAAATCTTCGTAGTGTGACCTGGTAATACTCTGGTCAAAACAAAGACAGGTACGGAAGCGTGTTGGACTTTTCTCTTAAAATTATTCTAAGATGATGTAGAAATAGTATAAGAATTTTATTCTTCATGAACGCCGAAGCTTTTGGGGAACAATTGGTCTTATTAGATTTATCTACTGAAGAAAATATAGATAATGTGAGAAACGAACTATTATCTCAATATTTGGCTAAAAAAGAAAATAACCAAGACTTAGATAATAGACAGCCTGATTATAAAGCTATAATGTATTTCATGTTAAAACAAATACAGACTTTAGAATATATCCAAAACTCTAGATATGGATGAAAGACTGTAATAGATTTTCAAGTCGAAAAGAAATTAGGAAAATATTTGTTAAATGCCAATTTGGACATCGACAGAAACACAGTATATGAACCCCCTCCTCTATAGTGGTATCAGAGCTCATGAACGATTTGAAGACGCTAAGTACTGTAAGTTTGTTTGAGTTGTTTATTTTACACAAATTAATATGCTTATGTTGGTGGATTGTCAGTATTGAATTGAGTTTTATTATACTAATATTATATTATTTTACTCATGATGGATATTGAATTTAAAATATTAAAAGACTAAGAAGATTCTTTAAAAATAGATAAAGAGCTAATTGAAATCCAGAAAACAATAATTTATTATGGGCAAAACATTTTACAATATTGAGAACAAATAACTCTCGATATAGAATCTTTAATAAATCATCAGACGTCTAAAAAAGATAAAGATAAACAAGTAATGACCACAGAAAAGAAAGATGAAGAAACAAAAGAAACAATTAAAAAATCCTTTTATTATTCATTTAGAAAAATTAAGAGATGTCAAAAAGTTGCTCTGATAATGAAAACTATATTATACCTGAAGCAGATGATTTAATAACACAAATTGGAAATTTAGTCCTTAAAGATAATTTTATTAATATCAAACCAACTAGTATAAAAGCAGAAAATCCAAATATAACAGATATACCTAGTACTAGTATAGGACATAATATTAGATCTAGACAGAGCCAAAGTTTTAATAGACCTGTAACAGGATATGCTAGCTTGATGCATACAAGAATTAGTTCTGATAAATATACACCTTATGAAAAGATGAAAGCAAATACAATAAATCCATTTAGAATTTATTTAAACTTAGATTGTATTGCTAATATAGAAGAAACAATTGATAAATGGGAAATGGACTTAAGAATAGCTGTTGTCGTAAATAAAATGGATTTTGAAACAACTAAAGGATTTATGGAAAAAACGTTATTAAATAGTGCTCAGAGATTTTGGAAAAATATAAATGAAGAGATTAAACAATCGATATATTCAGATCCTGAAAATTTTATAACTAGAGTAGTAGAAACATTTAGATTAGAATTTCACGGTGAAGGTAAATATGTTAAAGATCCTAATACCATAACTCGATATACTACTGCTTTGATGTGTTTACAACTATGTGATATATGTGAAATAGAGAGATATATTTGTGTCTTTCAAGATTATTATTATCATATTTATAATCAGGTTACTGATACTAGTAATTATTTACCTTTGTTTTTTGCTAAAATTCCAGATCCATGGGGTTCTAAATTAATAGAAACTTATACTCCTGGAAATATAGATACGTTAGGAAAACGAATAGAACACGTTAGAGATAAACTAAGTAATTGGTGTGCTGATGCAATTTTGGCTAAGGCCACTAAAGGATTAAGAAAAAGAATTTCTTTATGTTGCGACAAACCAAAGATGCCTATAATGATAGGATGTGATAGCCCTTATTATTATGGAAAGATAAAACGAAAATATAAAAAGAAAAAACACTATAAGTATAGAAGACCTTATTTCAAAAAGCGAAAAGCAAGATATTATAAAAGAAAAGGATATAAAAAAGCTTATAAAGCTACATATAAAAGAAGAAAAACAAATCCTAAAGAATGTAGATGTTATTATTGTAAACAAATAGGTCATTATGCTAATAATTGTCCTAAACGATATGAGAAAATAAAAAGAAAATAGAAATAGATAGTGATATAGAAGAAATGATAAAACAGGAGAATTTATAAGAATAGATTATTTTAATATTGATTCCGATGAAAGTATTTTTATTATAACTGATACTGAAAATGCCTCTGAAGAAGATATAGAATAAATAGAAGTAGAAAATACTAAAAATCAAAATATTGAACCTATAATAGATAATCAAAAAGAACAATCTGGAGAATATAGACAAGAAATATTAATAGATAAAAGAAAGTTAAAACAAATTCAAAATGAAAAATTTTCATTATCTAATTATTCGGGATTTAAAGTTAGTATTCTACAAAGATTAGGCATAAAACCACGAAATCATAATTTATTCTACGGATTAAATATTCAAGAAAGAGCTTTAGAAGTCTCTATTACTTCTAATAAAGTGATGATATCTCTCTTAGCTAAAAAAGATATTCAGGAAAAATTACAAAAGGTCAAACCTGAAATAAGAAACACACTTGGATGGGTACATATAGGAGCCATACAGATAATAATAAAATCTACTTTTAAAGAAGGATTAGATACACCTATAGAATTAGCAATTATGGATAATCGAATAATAAATAGAGAAGAAGCCTGTTTAGGAATCTGTAAAGGAAACCTACAATATGGTAAATTAAAGTTTAACATTTATCCACGAATTTCTTATCATATATAAGATAAAGATTTTGATAAAACTCTAAGTTTAATACAAGACTTTAAAAGAAAAGATTTCTTTAAACAACAAAATAGACCATATTCTATAACATATGTAATTTCTTATGCTATATCAAATACACATCATTCAGATTGTTTTGTGGTAAAAGATACTATAGATTTTCCTTATTTATTTAATGAGGTCTGTCAAATACAAATGCCTACATTACCTAAGATAGAAGAAATTGAATCCAGACCATTAAATCTAGATTTACAAGATAAACCTTTGATATTATCAAATAATATCCCACCTAGATTATCTTGTACAAATAATAGTGTTGTTAGTCATCCCCTTACTCGACAATTAAGTTCTAATAGATATAATAATAATTTAATTATAGCTAAAGAAGATAGTTTAAAAAATTATAAATTAAAAGGAGAATATTATGATGGAACAACTTTTGTTCCAGTAAATATATTAATAGACACAGGAGCTAATGGAAATTATATTAATCACAAATTGTGCACCGGATTACAAAAATATAAATTAGATGAATTACATCAATATACAAATTTTAATGGTGAACTACACTCAATAGATGAAGCCATAGAAACTTTAATAAGATTTGGACAAGATATAATACCTATTAGATTATTAATAGAAAATGAAGGATTTAATAATACAATAGAAATAACGTTAGGTATAACATTTCTTGAAACTGTTAAACCTTTTCAGATTACCTCTTATGGGTTAAAGATAGCTTATAATGGAAAATTAATATATATTCCAAAATGTCAAGTCGTTATAGTATATATATATCTATTAGATTAACTTATAAAGAATATAAAGCAGAATATTTTGCTGCATTTATTGATAGTGGATCAGGAACATGTTTATGTAAACCAGATTATTATCCACAAGAATATTATAAAAATTTACCTAAAATAAAAGGCAGATATATATCTAATAATCTTATTGAGATTCATAGAGGAATAGAAAAACCAATAATTTTACTAGGATCATTTTTGATAAAATGTCCACCGTTTTATTTTCATGATACTGGTACCGATATATTATTAGGAAATAATTTCTTACAATTATTCTATAAAGTTACATTTGATACAATTCCTAATCAATTTTAAAACACCATGTCATCATTTGATAACAGTTAAATGCCTTAAAAAGGCATATTCTAAACCATTTCCTATTTCCTTTATCCCTCGCACAGATCAACGTGGTGATATAGGATATACAGAAAAATAGATTTTTCCAAAAACAAAGCCCTTGTTAAAATACCAGATAGAACTAAGACAACTTGACTCAGTAATAGATAAAGTCATAACAAAACTAGAACAGTGTTATACAAAAAACCCTTTAAATTTTTGGGATAAAATCAAATATATGCTAAATTAGAAATGATAGATAAAACTAAAATTATAAGAGTAAAACCTATGAGATATAATGAAGAAGATCAAAACGAGTTTAAAATTCAAATAAAAGAATTACTAGATTCTGGATTAATTAGATCTAGCCAATCTCTTCATAGTTCCCCTGCTTTTATGGTAAGAAATCATGCAGCGCAAAGTAAAGGAAAGGCAGGGATGGTAATAAATTATAAAAAGTTAAATGATAATACTGTATTTGATGGATATTTTCTTCCTAATAAAGAAAGCTTAATAAATAGGACTAGAAATAAAAAGATATTTTCAAAATTTGACTGTAAAAGTGGATTTTGGCAGATAAAAATGCATCTTGATAGTATTAGTTATACATCTTTTTCTGCTCCACAGGGTCAATATGAGTGGTTGGTAATGCCATTTGGATTAAAAAATGCTCCTCAAATATTTCAATGAAAAATGGATAACATTTTTAAAGATTATGATTTTATATTTGTTTATATTGATGACATGTTAGTAGTATCTGATGATATTAACGTTCATCCAAAGCAGTTAGATAAATTTACTGATATCTGTATAAAGCATGGGATAGGATTATCTAAAAGGAAATCTAAAATATTAGAAAATAAAGTCGAATTGTTATGAATGCAAGTAGATGGACAAGGGATAGAATTACAAAATCATATATTAGAAAAAATTTCTAAATTTACAGATAAATTGATTGATAAGAAACAAGTACAGAGTTTTTTAGGAATTTTAACATATACTTCAGATTTCATAAAAGATTTAACAAAATTATGGAAACCATTCCAAGATTTACTTAAAAAAGATAAGTTATTTAGTTTTACCCTAGAATTAGGAAATCAATTAAAAACGATAAAGGAACTATGTAACTCTTTACCAAAACTGTATTTACCAAGTGAAAAGGATGATTTAATAGTGGAAACTGATGCCTCTGAAAATTATTGGAGTGGTGTATTAAAGAAAATAGATTATGATGATAATAAAGAAAAAATAGGAGAAAGCCTTTGTAGATATTGTTCAGGAATTTTTACTAACACTGAAAGTAAATATCATATAAATGAAAAAGAATTACTTGTTGTAGTCAAAAGCTTTAAAAAAATTTATTATTTTTTACTCTCAAAAAGATTTTTGTTAAGAAAAGATAATACTCAGGTTAGGGCTTTTATTAAAAACAATCTCCCAAGCAGACCGGAATATAATAGATTAATTAGATGGCAAATTTTACTTTCTGAGTATAATTTTGATATTGAGATAATTAAATCTGACAAAAATGTTTTAGCATATTTTCTCACAAGAAATGGAAGACCTTCGACTCCAGATGTTGGAAGAAATTCGCAAATTGGATATTGAGATACGTCATATTAAAGATAATCTTTCAGACTTTATTGATATCGCTAATCTTCCAGGATTATCTCGAGAAGTCTCTAGCCTTTTAAAAAGAGGTAGTGAACTTATGCAGATAAATGTCGAAAATTGTGAAGATGTTAGCCTCAAGCTAACAGAATATATTGCTGGATCTTGCGGTCCAAAGTTCGATACACCCATAGCAAAAGAAACACCTAAACAAAAATTTCTTAAAGATATTAAAACAGATTTAAGGCCCAATTTTTCTCCTGGCCCTTCAACTACACCAGAAAAACTGAAAGAAATAAATATAATCTCTCCTGATGTGGAACAACAACAGAAGATGATGAGAAATTTATTTCATCTCTCAAATAGTGAAACTCGATACATTGATTTCTCTGGAATATACCCAAGAATCAATTATTTACAAGAATGGGACCCACAAGAAATTCGATATTGGTATGATTTTGGAGCCCTGAATTCGATATATTTATCTTCTCCAAACTTTCCTGAGATAAGTCTCTTACCTCAATGGATAAAAGATGGGGTTAGGGACTGTTATTTCAACAATCCTACTATTACACCAAAAGATATTTTAATATGAAAATTCTTATCAGCAGGACCTGATTTCGATACAGAAGGAAAATACCCAGCTTACCATTTGATACAGCTTGGAAAAGTTGATACCTTTTCGATATCTGTAAACCAGAATAAATCAAAAGATTTTATTAAATTTGAGGAAAAAGATATACACTATAAAAGAGCCATCGGAATAAAAATAGTATTGCAGGGCATGGAGGCTAGCTTCAAAAAAGGATTTCGCACTTATTGCGGACAAAAAATACACTCATCTGTCATGATATCTCCTGCAAAAGTTACCCCGATAGCAACCCATAATTTTCTACGAAAAAAGATGAAGTTGCTGGAATCAGGAGTAATAAAATCTAGCTCTCAAGCACAACAAAAGATTTGTCTGTTTCGAAAACATCAACAAGATATTTGTCCAGCTTGCACAAAAGCATCAAAAGAAAGCAAAGATGATGGGACAGCCGAAAAAGATGATAATGACTAAAAAGATGAGGGTTTCACCCAGGAAACTCTAGAAGTTTTTACGTGTCCAAAAGCTGTGTATACTTTTCTATTAAGTCCTATCAGTTTGTATAAAAAATCTAGAATAGTATTTTACTTTTCTTATTTATAAATATGTAAGATGTAGAACAAGAAGGTACGAGTTCCCTACCAGAACACTTACCTTCTTCTTGTAACATACCCATGCATCAATAAAACCTTTTCCCTTTCTTATACTACTTCTATATCTTTTAGAACCTTATAGGAGAAAAGCTCCAAAATTCTTCCTTATCTTATTTCTTACGCCTGAAGGTAAGAAACGAAATCAGGTTGCGCTGGATATTATTGAAGGAACTATAGGAGAGTTACTATAGCAATATAGTTTGGGGCTGAAATGCTCGGTAAAAGCTTTATGGTGCGACCTGATAATATTTCAGTCAAAATGTAATAAGGTACGGAAGCATGTTGAACCTCTTTCTCTTAATATTGTTCTATTATGTTGTAGAACTAGTATAAGAATTTTATTCATTATGGATGCAAAAGCCTTTGGAGAACAGTTAGTTCTATTAGATTTATCTACTGAAGAAAACATAAATATTTTGATAAACGAAATATTGTCTCAATACTAGGCCGAAAAAGAAAATAATCAAGATCAAGATATTAGACGACCTAATTATAAACCAATAATGTATTTCATGTTAAAACAAATACAGATTTTAGAATGTATTAAAAATTCAAGATATGGGAGAAAGACTGTAATAGATTTTCACTTTGAAAAAGAATTAGGAAGAGATCTATTAAATCTCAATTTAGAAAAAAATGAGAAAGATGCGGCTTATGAACACCCTCCTCTATAGTGATATATATATAATATCATTGTATGTGGCTCATTACCAATGGCTATAAACTTATTCACCATTGAGCTTCACAGCTCACCCTATTATTTCCCACTCCTTAGGTGTAGAACGAGTAGATAATTTATCCTTACAAGCTTTGGCAAACTCCAAGTTATCCATCTTTTGTAACTAAATTAGTTCGATCACTTTGGTAGCTGTATAAGCATATCAAGCATGAGCATTCATATATTTTTTGTATTATGCTACTGATATGGCCTTTGATATGTAATTAAACCTATGCACAAACTCTGTTTTGATTAAGAAATTAATGCAAGAGTTAAAGAGTTTCCCTTTTGTATACGTTCAGAAATTATCTTCTTTGTTCAGTTGTAAATTTGTTGCTAAAAATAAAGTTGTATAATGTTAGATGGCCTTAAACGGATTTAAAACAAATTGGTCTACTAAAGGGTCATGTATGTATGTTTAGTGTTTGTTAGATTCGGGTCTTTTGGAATATGTAAAAGCTTATAATAGGCAAAGAAGAAAAAGGGGGGTAGAATTAGTGACTCTAACTTCCACAAATAAATTGTATTAATCTGGGAAAAATTGGACAAAGTGGTCTTCAGAAAAACTGTAGTTTGTCCATTTAGCTTTTTATTGGTATAAATTTTGTAATTTTTGGACTTTAGACAAAAGATATAGGGCCCTTACACAATAACATCATTGTTGTTGGTAGAGGCTATAGCACTATCCCCAATCAGAATTTTGTGTCCTGATTTTAAACAATGAAATTGTACTGATATAGGCTAACTTATACAAAGATATCTTCATAAAAGTTGTATTTTATCCTCTTAGCTTTCCAACAACATAAAGTTTATAATTTTTAGACATCATAATTGAGAGTTATGATTTTTAAAAGGTTGAGTGCAGATCAGGAGTGCATGATTGTGCTAGTGTCCCTTCATTCCCGGGACTAGCCTTTCAATCCCAAGTGTACATGATCGTGTTAATCCTAGGAGTGCAAAATCATGCACTCAAGCTCCTCCTATTAAGCACAATCGTGACTTGAGAAGACACAATTGTGACTTAAGAAGTCACAGACACTCTACACGACTGTGACTTCTCTACCTTTGCCATCGTGACTTTTTCTTTTTTTCATTTTCTTTTCTATTATTATTAAAGTCACCCAAGCCTACCCAAGTTCTTCGTTACATCTTTGATGCTTTCAACTTTTTTTTCAATTGACCTTCCTCTCGTAATATGGCCATAAGTTTGTTAAGTCAGAATTTTGACTTCACGTATAAAGAGATTTTGATGACAAACAAAATAAGACAGAATGAAAAGCA
>JAOSBN010000004.1:38107731-38119445 GCA_027563595.1 Erythroxylum suave | reverse complement strand
TGCTCCATATTTTTTGAGAGGGGCTTATAAAGTACCAAATATGTATGAACTATCAAGATGTTGGAAGTCTTGAAACAAATCAATCAATATATATCAGATTATGAATTTTGAATTTTTTCTTAATTCTAAATTTTATAATATATATATATATATGTGTGTGTCGTGTCCGTGTCCACCAAATTTTAGAAGTTGGTGTGTCCCCGTGTCCGTGTCCGTGTCGTGTCGTGTGTCCGTGTCCGTCTTCGTGCTTCTTAGTTTACTATCAATCGAGGCATCCGGCAAGGCGATCTTTTATCCCCTTACCTTTTCACTTTGGCGATGGAAGGTCTCTCAAGATTATTGACTTGTATGGTGGATTGTAATGGCTTGTTTCAATATCATTATAAATGCTGTGAGCTACAGTTGTCACACTTGTCATATGTGGATGATGTGTTTCTACTATGTAAAGCCGATCCTCATGTGTTATCAATGATAATGAATTTGTTGAATGTCTTTAGTAAATGGTCAGGGCTGGAAATGAATGTTCAAAAGAATGGAATCTTTGTGTCCTCTAATGTTCGGCATACTGAGTGGATTACTAGATTGGTGGTTTACAAATCCAACAAGCACCGTTCAGGTATTTGGGAGTACCGATCACCCCAGGTAAACCTAAATATTCTGACTTCTTACCTTTGTTGGATAGATTTAAAGCTAGAATTAATGCTTGGCATAATCATTTTTTATCCCTTACGGCTAGAGTTACTCCCATTGTTTCCGTGTTAAATAGCATGCACATTCATTGGACTACTCATGTGATACTTCCCAAACAGGTCATCAAAGATATAGCGAGGATACTAAAATCCTTTCTATGGATCGGCAAGCATGATAGTTGCAAAGGAGCAAAAATCAAATGGAGTGATATTGTTGTTGCCAAAAAACATGGTGATTTGGGAATAGTCTCAATCAAGCAAATGCAACGAGTCTTACTTATGAAGAGAATCTAGTGGCTCTTCGTAGATAAAGAAGTTTTTTGGGTCAAGTGGGTCCAAATTTATAATTTATATGGGCAAAGTTTTTGGCACCTTCCAATGAGGTATGAATACTCTTGGATTTTTAAAAGCATGTTGCAAATCCAAGACATGATTTATCCTTTCATGAAAAGAAGGGTGGGGAATGCGGAGGATACAAATTTCTGGTTTGATAATTGGCATAAAGCTAGTCCATTATGGTGTCGTGATGATTTCTTGGCCCTTAGGAACAGAATTCCTATAGATGCTACGGTTGCCTGGATAATTCGGGAGAAGACCCGACTGTCAGAATGTCGATATGGCCATGTACTTGCTCAATATGTGGATGGAATATCTTTCTATTCACAGCTGGACAAATGGGTGTGGATGGCTGATCATGGAGGGAAGTTTTCAACTAAATCAGCTTATGGGTTAGTGAGGGGGACGCATGATGTTGTACCATGGGCTGATTTGGTCTGCAGACTGGTAGTCAGACCTAAATGTTCTATTTTCCTGTGGCTTGCTATTAAAAATAGGTTAAGCACTAAGGATCGCTGCTTTGGTCACTATGATCCCCTATGTTTATTGTGTAAACAGGCGTAATCACCAGTTTTTTGTTTGTCCTTACGCTAAAGTGATATGGAGCAGAATCTTGCAGTTATTAGGGATCCAGTTTCATATGAGTAGGTAGAGGTGTTGCCTGAGGTTATACGGTTATCCAAACCCAAGCATCGAGATGGTCTCATTACCCACACGCTATTTCAGATGACGATATACTATATATGGAGGGAAAGGAACCGCCACATTTATCAAGAGGTTGAGCAACCTAGTCATGAGCTTACCACTAACATTGTTTATCTGGTCCAAGAATTATTCATAGCCAAAGGCAAAATTGACACTCTTCGACCGGCGCTCCGAGCGATTTGGCTAATGTAGTTAGTGTATTGTGGTTTTGAGTAATGCTTCGTAGTAATATAGCTTCTGCTGTTGTTTTGCAGGTTTTTCTCCTTGTAATAAGGATTGTATATAGTTTTCAGCTTTGGTAATATATTTCCTTTTAAAATTAAAAAAAAAAAAGAAAACAGAACTAAGTCTACTTGATCGTATGCTTTGAATAGGTTTTTTTTCGCAAATGATTAGTCTATTATGACTTAGCATATGCTCCGACTATGCTTTGAATAATCAAAATCTACAGCTTTGATGATTTATTATGTTCGCTTTTTGGCAGAAGAAGCCCAGCGTGTAATTAATGTTCTTCTGATTTTTTACTTCAACAATCAGGTGATGTCTAGAATGCTTTTCTTTTTCTAAAAGACTGTTATTAAGGGCAATAATCAGGAGCTGAAATTTTTGTTATTTAAAAATTGCATAGATTACTGCAAGTAGGTAATAAATCCGAAATTTTAGCTCTTGGGAAAAGTTTTTAGTTTTTACAAGCCCAAGTTATGGCATACTTTTTCATGCATACCACTTTAGAATGCCAAGTGAACTGTGGTATTATGTATATGATGGTTCCAATCCCAATACGATTTATATGAAAGGAGGGAACCAGAATTCATAACTAGTAAAATTGTGGGAAAGTAAATGGATAGCTGCAGGACGCATCAAGCCATATCTGATTGGTTGAAGTTGGTGCATCATCCTCCACTTTGAGCAAATCGTCCACTGAAAATGGCTTCTCTAAAAGGTTTTGGAGCTCTGAAGACAACCCTTGGGTATCATAACTGTTCTTCAATTTGATGACATGGTTTTGGTTTATTTCAGTAACAGAGTCAGCAGTTGAAGAAAAATTAAGAGTAGAAAGGTTTGTTGAGATAGGAAAACCAGTACTGTAAGAAGTGCATGGTTTAATGCAGTCCTGAAAGTGGAGCTGATTTCCAAGCAGTACTGAGCCATCGCAAAAACTATGAGTTGGTCCCACTGAAAGTGGCCGTTGATAGAAGCTTTGAGCATCTCCAGAAAATTCAAGAAAATCAATGCTGTCCTCGTCCAGTTTACGAATACTTTCAAGCTCAATTAGCGAACCAGAGCTAGATGAGAAATCTCCCACAGACGGTTCTGATGACGTTGGTCTCCCCTCCAAACCCTCTGCAGGATTTGATGCTTTTTGGGCACAGGGAAATAGATTGCCAATACCATCTTCAGATGATTTCCCAAAATTGGATCGCATGGTTCCCAGGAATGGATCATTTGCTTGCACCTTCTTCAGTCGCTTCTTCAAGTGGGCATTCCAGAAATTCTTTATTTCATTGTCTGTTCGGCCAGGTAATCTTGCTGCAATTTTTGACCATCTGATAGAAGGAAAAGGAAAAAAGAACATATATGTTTGATCGACTCCGAGAATGTTCGTCACATTCTTGTTCACGTTTCAGATTAACTGCTAATTGTTCCTTAATGGTAGATGATGACCGCAGTTTGAGAACATTCAAACCGTTTTTAAAATTCAGGTTACAAATAATTTTTCTGAATTACTCTAGAGGTAGAGTTTCATTCTTGCAATCACTCAAATATATATATTTTTAAGGCAATCACTCAAATAATTTCAGCAGATTATTAATAATGAATGACATGGCCGCGATTGCAGTTGGTGATCACAATTTAATTATATTCTATAATCCAATTTTTTTAAAATAACATTTTAGGGTACATAAAAATGAAAATATATTGACAATTAATTTTATATACTTACTGAAGTCTAAATGTTAATGGACGGAATAGATATTCTTATGTTTTGGTCATCACTTAAATTATTAATGATTTCTATATAACTTTTAGAGTAAATTTTTGTTATTATATGCAAACGTATGACTATATGTTTATACAAATACCTATTTCCCATGGTCTGCTGTAGCTTAATTATGGTTTCCACCTCTTCATTGCTGAAGTTTCCGTGCTTCAAGTCAGGCCTCAGGTAATTCACCCAACGAAGTCTACAGCTCTTTCCTGTCCTCGATAAACCTACAAAGGGGACACAAAAACAAAGTCTAATTCAATAAATTACTCTAAAAACGTACTATGGAAACGCTCGGAGAAACATATAGCATAGAAGAGAAAACTCTCGACAAGATCAATCCTCCTTTTCTGGTGTTCAGTTTCTAGGGTGTGATTCTTACCAGCAGCTCTCGGCAAACTATTCCAATTCCAGATGCCATTTCTCTTAATATAGCTTGTCAACTTCTGATCCTCTTCAGCAGTCCAGGTTCCTCTTTTCAAAGGTATCTCGTCTGAATGCGCTGCCCTTAACATCTTCGATTTGAAATAGTATTCTGTCAAAGTACTTCAGTCTTAATTTTCTGTCAAAACACTGTTCTACCAGTTATTTGTTGTGAAGTAAAGAAGAAAAAGATAACATGTTTTCTGTATGTTCTTTTCCCTCTTATTATATGTTATTTTCCAGAAAAATATAACACAATAGATATGATTGCCCTTATTAATTGATTGTCTTTTAAGGCAAGTCCAGCTACAACTCTTTCCATAATGTCTAAGAAAGAATAAAATGCCAAATAAAAATTTTGTCGTGACATTTTTGACAACAATGAATGCACACAAGCGAATGTGATGTCAAAATCGAGTGTACTAGTATAATAGTAATTACAGATTATCATTTTTTAACTGCGAAGAAACTGAAAAAAGAAAAAGAATGTAAGAAGACTTTGTTAGACCTTAGAATATATGGAACATCTCCATTTGCGTTATACACATGTCTGACTAAACATAGATAATAATAATAATTAAAGATAATAAGGTTTCGCATTCAATTTTCAGTCCATAATTTGGTATCTAATCTAATGAAATAATCTTAAGTTACTATAAATGGAATTATGCCCATGACCCAATCGTTATGTAATAGATTGAATACTTTTGTTTTGTGATTATTAACTTTGTTTAATAACATAGCAAATGATTATATTATCATATTTTGTTTATTGTTTTTGTCCTAATATGATAAGTCTTTGATTAAATTTATACGCTTGCCATCATAATGGAGATTATTATAATGAGACTCAAAGTCCTTAGGGATTAATCTAAAATTGTTTTTGATCATAGGACCATTAAATAAGGACTTTAATGATTCGGCTAGATCAATATGTATGTAATAGTATCTATTGGATGGATATTAGTAGATCTCATTTACTAAGTTACATATATAGATAATGCATATGGAGATATGATCATTAAACTGACCAAACTGAGAATTCTCAATGGTTAATATTATCTATAAACTATCAAGTGAGATATTCTCATAAGGATTTAAATGTATATTTTTCCTTTGACCTGAGATCATCATAGTAATCAATAGGTCACTTATTATGCTTTAAGGTCGGACACCTAGTGTGTAAAAAATGCTAGATGAATGTGTTAAGCGACCATTTCACCACAATAGCTTAAGCTGTTGTGTGAGGCCAACTCAATTAGTTTTATATATTCTCTAACACACTCTCTCAAGTGACCCTTTGGACTTGAAACTTGCACAGGCCTACCTTACCTTGTGCTTAATTTAATATGTGGGTGGTAGGATTTGAACTCACGACCACTTGGTCAAAGAGTCTCTGATACCATGTTATTAATAGAATCTTTTGTATTCGTATGAATGTTTACAAGGATATTTATATACATGATTCAAGCTACACTATATGGAATGTTGCTAAACTGTAGGAGAAATATAAGGCATGACATATGTATAGACAAAGGGAGCAGATCTCATGAGTTTAGCCTAAAGATAAGGAGTTGATAGAATGTTTTCGTAACATCCCCCCTTAAGTGAACGATGGAACAGGGAGAAGTCGGAGCTTGTCTTGGTGATGCTCAAACAGTCATCGACCCAAAGGTTTCGTTAAGATATCTACAATTCAATTTGCACTTGAAATAAAACGAATGGCAAGCTGACTTGTTGTAACCAATTCACGCACAAAATGATAGTCTAGTTCGATGTGCATGGTTAGTAGATGAAAAATGGGATTAGCAGAAAGGTATATTGCACCAAGATTTTCACACCACAATGTTGATGGAGAGGATGAACGAAAACCTAATTCATAAAGCAAAGAGTGCAACTAGCATACCTCAGTAACTGCATTCGCCATTGCCTTGTACTCACTCTTAGTGGAAAATCTCGCGATAGTAGGTTGTTTCTTTCAAGCCCATGATATCAAATTGGAGCCAAGGTAAATGGCATAGCCATTTGTGTACCTTCGATCATCAGGACATCCTGCCCAGTCACTACTAATGAAACATTAAAGAGACATAAATGCAGAGTTTGTAAAAAGGAGACCATAATCGCTAACGTGCTTAAGATAGCGAATTAGGCATTTAGCAGCCTTCCAATGCTCATTCGTGGGACAATGAATAAACTGGCATAATTTGTTAATAGAGAATGCCACATTAGGTTTAGTCATGGTTATGTATTGCAGAGCATCGACCACACTTCGATAAAGGTTGGCATCATCCAGTCTTTCCCCAATGTCTTTAGATAAGGGCGGGGTTATGGCCATGGGTGTTTGGCAGGTTTTGCTATCATCTAATCCAATCCGCGATATAAGATCTGAAATGTATTTCGATTGAGAGAGGAGTAGATTGTGTAAGACCTTGGTTAGCTGAATGCCCAAGAAATAGCTAGGAGAGCCCATGTCTCGTACTGGAAAGGCAGAGTGCAAGACCTGAACAAAAGTATCAATTGCACGAATGTTTGGCCCAGTAATTAGAATATCATCAACATAGATTAGAACAAATATTTGTTCAGTGCCACTACATTTAATAAATAAAGAAGAATCAGCCTTAGATGAGACAAATTTTTGGTATAGGAACAATTCATGTAGTTGATGAAACCAAGCTCGAAGTTCCTGTTTTAAGCCATACAAGGATTTGTTGAGTTTACACATAAAACCCAGATGAGTGTCATCAACATGACCCTTGGGTTGCTCCATGTAAATTTCTGCATCAATATATCCGTGGGGGAAGGCATTGGATATGTCCAGTTGACGAAGTGGTCAATCATGTTGAGCAACAAGAGCGAGCACTGTTCGGATTGTGGTTGTTTTAATAACAAGGCTAAAGGTTTTAAAGTAATTAACACCTTATGCTAGTGTATATCCTTTGGCTACAAGTCTGGCCTTATAACGATCAACACTTCCATCTAATTTTCTTTTAATTCGAAACACCCATTTGTTTCCGATGATATTCTTATTTGGAGGACATGGAACCAACTCCCACGTACGATTTTGGATTAGGGCATCCATCTCTTGACCCATAGCAATACGCCATTCTTTATGTTAGTGGGCTTGGTGAAAGGTAGTGGGTTATTTGTCTAAAAAGGAATATGGTTCAGATAGGGCAATGTTAGCTTGGCATTTGTGTATGATGGTGGATCGTAAGACCATATTATGTGTTCTAGTAGGTTGAGGCTAGTGTGAGTCATATGGAGTAAGGTCAACAAAAAGGTTGAGGTTAGCTGAGACGGTATATGGTGGAGCATATGATAGTGGGTCAATGGGAGTTGGTTGATTTTATGAAGATGTAAATGAAGGTAAAGAGGAAAGAGGTGAATCGGGGTGATTAATGTCTGTAGGAGAGAACATGCCTGTGGAAGGGGTAGTGTCCAAGTGAGCTGTTGTTTGGGTCAGGCACGGTGAGGAAACCGGTGAATTTGAACCACCTAAAACTTGGTTAGTTTTAAAAGGAAATGTTTAAGTACAAAATTTGACATGCCTTGCAATATAGACATGACCAGAAGATATGTCTAGACATTGACATTCAGAATGATTTGGTCAATCCCCTAGGTAGACAAATTGATTTGTACGAAAAGAAAATTTATGAGAATTGTATGGACGTAAGAGAGGGTAGACAACATATCCAAAAGGCTTAAGGGTGTCATATTTAGGGTGGTGTTTATGGAGGAGGTAGAATGCGCTGGTTTGATTTTTAACAGAATTGGGGAGAATGTTAATGAGGGAAATTGTAGTGTCAAAAGCATAATTCCAAAAACAAAGTGGAATGTTAGCATGAGCAAGAAGGGTGAGGGTTGTGTCAACAACATGACGTATATTTTGTTTTGTTGTGTCGTTTTGCTCATGGGTATAGGGGCAAGATATTCTATGAACAATACCAGTGTGGAGAAACAATTTATTCAACCTTTGATATTTGCCACCCCAATCAAAGTGAAAAGATTTTATTTGAAGATTGAAGTGTCATTCAACATATTTTTGAAAATAAAGAAAGGCATTGTAAACCTCACTTTTCTATTTCAGAAGGTACAACCAAGAAAATCGATTATAATCATCAATAAAGAGTACTATATACTTGTGACCAAGAGAGGAGGGAATAGGTGTAGGACCCCAGACATTAGAGTGAACAATGTCAAATGGTGCCTGACTTTTATGATCAACAGAGGCTAAGGGTAAACGGGCTAATTTCCCTAAGTGACAAGCAAAATATGGTCACAAAGTTTTATTGGAACAAGGCAAATTAAATTCAATAACAACGCGAGAGACAGTACGGGACATTAGATAACCAAAATAAGCATATCATTCATCAAGGGATGATGTTATAGAAAGAAGTGTTTCCTTCCATGACTTTATTGCGTGTAGTGCATAAGTGCCATGCTTACTTAGAACCTACAGTAGAATTTTGTTGGTTCCTTATTACTTGACAAAAAAAACGAGTTAGGCCAAAACTCAAAATAGCAATTATTGTCTTTTATGAATTGTTGAACAAGGAGAAGGCTTTTCACAATTTTTGGGACATGAAGAATGTCAAAAAGGGTAAGAGAACCACTAGTAGAAGAAATGGACTTATTTCCTGTAACATCCTATCCACATATTAAGGGTTAGAACCAAGATTTCAATAGTGGAGAGAATAGCAATGTGAGAGCTAGAAAAATTTACATTTCATGCCTAGCAGCACGTCAGCATACATGCATGTGAATTTGAATCTTTGCACATACAAAAATAACTGCACATGCATTCATTGACAACTTCTGGGTATGATTGTTTTTAAATGTGATTTTTTTATTGGAAATGAGAAGTAGAGGGAGTAGAAAAAGTGATCTTGATACGAGTTGTGATAAGGAAAAATTTGGAAACAAAAGTGGTGGTTGATCTAGAAAATGTGCACTGCGTGTGCTTTGGTCTGTTAGTCATAACTTTTTCTCTAGTCATCAAAGCGAGAATATTCTTTGTTTGTATTAAACTAAAAACATATGGCTACATTTCTTATGAAGACATCAAATTTAAATTCTATCTTCGAGAATCTCAAAATTTGTCATGAAGTTGAGAACTGGGTGCAATACATTGAGGGATGAACGTAAAAATTTGTGTTCTGAATTCGAGGGCAATTCTAGAATTGTTCTAGGCTAAATTAGAGAAAGGTGTCTTCTAAAACATTGTATATCTTTCTTTTATCTTTCTAATGATATATAGTAGGAGAATTTTGGATATTTGGGCTGAAAGTTATAGTCCTTATAAAGGAAGATGTATCTTCTGTCTTTTCGCTTCTTCTATGTTTTGTTTCTTCAATCTTTTCGCTTCTTCTGTGATGACGTCACATGATCTGTGATGGCGTTATAGCTTCTATGGTTTGTTTCTTCTATGTTTTGCTTCTTTTATGCTTTCGCTTCTTCTGTGATGACGTCACATGGTCTGTGATGATGTCATATCTTCTGTGTTTTGCTTCTTCTATGTTTTCGCTTATTCTGTGACGACGTCATATATTCTGTGTTTTGCTTCTTCTATGTTTTTAATTCTTCTGTGATGACGTCATCTTCTTTTATGTTTTGCTTCTTCTGCTTGTTTGCTTTTTCTGTGAAAACGTCATCTTCTTCTATGTTTTGCTTCTTTTGCTTTTTCTTCTAGCCTATCTTCTGTTCCATTTTTGACCCTCCATATGATAAAACCTATCTTGGTGGTCTTCATAAAAGTTGTAGATATTGAATTCCTCTTTCAAACCGTATAAAGAACACCATAATCTAATATCTTTAGGGAAAGTTATAGCAAATTTTCCTATTCTTCTGTTTTTTCCCATTCGTCTGCTTTTTCATTTGGCTTGTCTGTACCTACCTTCTATTCCATTTTTGACCCTTCAGAAGATAGAATCTATCTTTTCAATCTTTATAAAAATTGTAAATCTTGAATTCCTTTTTCAAAATCATCCTAAGATAATCTTAATCCAACATCTGTAGTGAAAGTTATGCCATTTGTCCCGAGACTAGTTCAGTATGATTGAGGACAAAAACATATTTGTTTCTTTTGGCCATAACTTCTTCTCTAGACACTCAAATGACTTGATTCTTAAACCATTGGACTCGTAAGACATTCATATACATCTAAAAAAAGCATATCCATCTGAAATGAATTGAGAAAGATTGAGTGAAAAACGTGGGATGGGTACAGTGTGCGTGTTCTTAAATACTATGAATTGATGTTATTCCATTGAACATACTTTAGTATTTTGATGATTTCTAGATTGCTAGAGCTCCAAATGAGATGATTTCTGATTTTTGATAAAATAGAGACATGGAGTTAAAAATTATATGAAGAAATTGGATTCTAATTCAGTTTCTAAGATGTTTAGATTTTGGATAGAAGTTGTGCATAGTATATTGATTTGTACAGGAGTAGTCCAAAAATGTTTGAAGTATATCTTTCGAATCTCTGAACTGAATTGAATGATTTTGGTTTCATTAGAAACTTAAGAAAATGGGGGACATTTTGTGGAAGAAAGTGTTGTGTTAAAATTTTCAAGGGTACTGTTGGCAAGACACTTAAGTATAAAAGACATAAGGCATAAACAGAAGGGTAAATGGGACAATTGTCAATCATTAGGGGCATAATTAGAAGAATAAGTGTTGTCTTGCTTATAAATGAAGAAGAAAAAAACGTGAATGGAAGGATAAGCAGTAGACAATAACGAAAATGAGAGAGAAAGAGAAAGAGAAAAAGAGTTCGATGGTTTGAGAGAAAAGAAGAGAGTGGGTTAGGGTTTAGTTCTTTTTAGTCTTCAAGAAAGATTTTGAAGTTGTCCAAGAAGAGAAAAATGAAGAGGAAGAAAAGAGCTTTTATTTGAGCTAATGATCTCTTTATTTGGTGAAGAATCAAGGTAAGATCATTTTGAATCTTTTGGATTTTTGAAAGGATTCTAGTTCATGGAGTTTAGAAAAGGCTTGGATTTAAGTATTCTAAAATCAATTTTAGTGATTTTGCATTATGGGATTTTCAATTAAATTCCTATTGGATGAGAATTTGGATATTATAAGATCATATGAGATTAGAAATGAGATGACGAGAAATTAAGTTACGATATAAAGTAACCAAGTGTTCTTCAGGTGTAAGCTTATGAATAAGCTAGACACATGCGAAGGGTAAAGATTGAAAGGACAATTTAGAAAGATCATGTACAAATGAAGTGTAAATCTATGTTAAATTAGACACATGTGAACTATGTAATAGGAAGGAGCATAATATGTGTTCTAGAACATATATCCAGGATTGTCATTGAGCATGCATTGTACATAGTCCACCTATATGATTGTGCTTAATTAAATGCTTATATGTGTGCAATTATCGTTGAGTGTGAAATGGATGTCTTGCATAAATGGGTTGTGCAAGTCAAGTGTCCACATTCAGGTATTCCCAGAATTTGGAAGCAAAAGATAATCTGGAGTGTACTGTGAGTAGACCGAGATGGTCTCACTTTATTGTTTGTTATTTGAAATTTTGTATTATATGACTATTGAATGAT
>JAOSBN010000004.1:38097503-38107631 GCA_027563595.1 Erythroxylum suave | reverse complement strand
GCAATTCTTGGTATAAATTGATTTTGACCGGTTTCCAAGGATCAATCTTAGGATTGTACGATAAGCCGCGATCAACCGCTACTAATTAATTTGTTTTAACGGAAGTGATTTATTTTATATTTGGTTGCAGGCGACAGCATTCACCAGTGTGAGGTTTTTGCCTATATTGATCGTTTTCCAATTCGTAATGCAGCTTCCAAATTGAATATAGAGATCGTATCCTAGGTTATTCGGTAGTTAGGTTTAATTAAACATATCTTCATGATTTAACATGACCTAAGGGAAAACCGAGATTAGTAGAGCATTCTATTAGTCTCAGATCAATAGTCCGAAGAGAGTTGTGTAGACATTAGGATGATAGGATATGCTTGATCATGTTTAGGTCGAGATTGACCCTAGAACCAGAACTTACTTATATTCAACACCTTTCTCATTTTTGATTGCTTGTTTTAATTTGTTTTGATAGTTTACTTTTTCTTTAATTTCTAAATTGCTTAAAAATTCAAACCTATATTTTCCTTGCATCAATTAATTTCATTACAAAAATTAACCGATCATTTCTTGTGGATTCAATCCCGACTCACCATAACTACAACTTTTAGTGTGTAGAGTTAGGTAAAGTTTGCAGTGCACTTGACACGCGCTGTTTCATGCTCCATAACATACATATCCAAATTAAAACTTGAAAATAACTAACAATAGGTTCATGCTCCATAATTTCTCAAAAGGTGAAAGAGAATATAATCTTTGTTAAGGAAGTCTACTGATCACATAGGTTAAAGTCTTCATTGCATCTGCCCAAAAATGTCCCAAAACATTTTTAGCTTAGAGCATACTTCAAATAATTCAACTATGTGCCTATTCTTCTTTTTAGCTACATCATTTTTTTGTAAAGTGTTAGCATATGTAAACTGATGGTGTATTCGACACTCCCAAAGTAATCTTGAAAACTCATATGATGTATACTCTCCTTTGTTGTCAGTGCGTAGACAATTAATTATCTTACTAACCTCTACTTAAGTTGATTCCTTAAACTCTTTAAATTTTGAAAAAATTTCAGATTTTTCCTTAATAAAATATACCCACACATACCTAGAAAAATTATCAATAAATGTCAGTATGTACTTCATTCCACCAATGGAAGCTTGCTTAACAAGTCCAAACACATCAGAGAGAATTAACTATAGTTGCTCCTTACTTTAGATCTAGACTGTTCATATAGTAATTGATGTGCTTTTCCAAAATGGCAGCTTATGTATATAGTATCTGTCCTTACTTCTAGTTAGGGAATTCCCTTTATCATCAACTTCTTCATCCTCATATCTAGCTAACGTGACTTAACCTCTTGTGTCAAATATCACTCATAGATTTGAAATAGCTAAACCTGCCGCAAATTTTCTCAATGGATTTTACTAATTTAATCCAACCAGTTGTGGATACTAAGATTGAACAGGTATTCTTAGGTTTGGGCCCTAGGAAATCCCTAGGGCTGGAAGGTTTAACGAGTAATTTTACCAAAAATCTAGGTACATTATAGGTAGCTTTATCAAGGATGCAATCTAAGAATTCTTCTCCAAAGGAATCCTTCTTAAAGAAATTAATTGCACCTTCTTGTGTTTAATTCCTAAAGGACCTAATCCTTCCACTTTTGGGGTTACCGACCCATCTCATATACCAATTTCTTGAACAAAATAATCTCCAAAATCTTAGTTATCTGGTTGAAGATAGTCCTTGCTCCTTTGATCAATGACAACTAAGGAGCTTTTCTGAAGGATAGACATATCGGTGACAATGTCCTTATTGTATAGGAACTTTTAAAGGCATATTCTCAAACACGTAGCCTTCCAATTGCATAATAAAGATCAATTTTCGTAAGGCATTTGATAGCATGAGCTAGGACTTTATATGGAAAATGCTTACTGCTTATGGTTTTCCACTTCAATTCATCAATTGGATTAGAGAATGTTTCATCCGCCACCTTTTCTGTTCTCATCAATGGCTATCCCACAACATTCTTTTAATCCACTTGTGGACTCAGATAGGGGGATAGGGTCTTTATTCTTAGCATGGAGATCCTAAATGCCCTTATCAAGCAAGAAATCCAAAACTAACTAAATTTCAGTTACCATATAAAATGTAAGAAGACTGCATTAACTAACCTCTACTTTGCAGATTATTTGCTTTTATTTTGTGTAGGGAAAACATGGATTCCATCCTCACCTATATGAGAGCTCTTGACACTTTCTAGCTATACTTAGGATTGGAGATCAATATACACAAAAGCCATTTCTATCTCTCTAAAAGTGCAACACATCTAGAAAATCATATAACAAATGCTACAGTCATGATGCATAAATATCCATCTATCTTATATCTTGGCCTACTGTGTCCACAAAATGACTCAACCATCTGGACTACCTTCTTCTAATTGAAAAGATAAAGAAGCGCATTCAATCTTGGGTTAACAAATCACTCTCTTATGCAAGTAAAGTGTGATTCATCAAATCTAGACTTAATTCAGCACACATTTATTTTATTGGAGTTCCTATATACTTCTATCCCCAAACATCATCAAAACAATAGAACAAATCCTCAAGAATTTCTTATCGAGTCATCAAAATGGTTCCCTAGGTGCAATTAAGGTTAAATGGTCTGATCTATGTTACCCAAAAGATAAAGTTGGCAGCCTCAACTTATGCTCCATCAAAACTACTAATATAGCTTTAATTCTCAAGAAGTTCTGGTGGATCTTGATTGATAAAAAATCCCTTTAGATCAAATGGTTACATTCCTATTTCCTCAAAGGGAAAAGTATTTAGGCAATCCAAAAAAAAAAAATCCATTACACTTTTACTTTCTTAATAAACTTCTAAAGCTAAGAGATATGGTCCAATAAAAGATGTCCTACAAGATTGGAGATGTGAAACATATTTCGTTTTGATATACCAACTGGTCAAGTAAGGTACAACTAATTAATTCAATCCCACATTCAGGAACTCTAATCCTTCCCCTACAAACCAAATTCCACTCCTTGATACTGTAATGAATAGAATCTTTCGTATTTATATGAATGTTTACAAGGATATTTATATACAAGATTCAAGCTACACTATATGGAATGTTGCTAAACTGTAGGAGAAATATAAGGCATGACATATGTATAAATAAAGGGAGCAGATCTCATGAATTTAGCCTAAAGATAAGGAGTTGATAGAATGTTTCCATAACATCGCCCCTCAAGAAAACGATGGAACAGGGAGAAGTCGGAGCTTGTCTCCGTGATGCTCAAATAGTCGTCGACCCAAAGATTTCGTTAAGATATCTGCAATTTGATTTGCGCTTGAAATAAAACGAATGGCAAGTTGACATGTTGTAACCAATTCACGCACAAAATGATAGTCTAGTTCAATGTGCTTGGTTCATACATAAAAAATGGGATTAGCATAAAGGTATATTACACCAAGGTTGTCACACCACATTGTTGATGGAGAGGATGAATGAAAACCTGATTCATGAAGCAAAAAGTGCAACCAGAACACCTCAGTAGCTACATTCTCCATTGCCTTGTACTCACTCTCAGTGGAAGATCTTGTGATAGTAGGTTGTTTCTTTGAAGCCCATGATATCAAATTAGAGCCAAGGTAGATGGCATAGCCATTTGTGGACCTGCGATCATCAGGACATCCTACCCAGTCACTATCAATGAAACATTGAAGAGACATAGATGCAAACTTCGTAAAAAGGAGACCATAATTGTTGGTGTGCTTAAGATAGCAAATTAGGCGTTTAGTAGCCTTCCAATGCTCAGTCATGGGACAATGAATAAATTGGCATAATTTGTTAACAGGGAATGCCATATAAGGTCTAGTCATGGTTATGGCCATGGGTGTTTGGTAGGTTTTGCTGTCATCTATTTCAGTTCACGATATAAGGTCTGAAATGTATTTGGATTG
Organism: Erythroxylum suave; assembly: GCA_027563595.1. NCBI lineage: Eukaryota > Viridiplantae > Streptophyta > Magnoliopsida > Malpighiales > Erythroxylaceae > Erythroxylum > Erythroxylum suave. The sequence continues at coordinate 38,103,678 of JAOSBN010000004.1, read as the reverse complement.
AGAGAGGAGTAGACCGTGTGAGACCTTGGTTAGCTAAATGCCCAAGAAATAGCTAGGAGAGCCCATGTCTCGTACTAGAAAGGCAAAGTACAAGAACTAAACAAAAGTATCAATTGCACGAATGTTTGGCCCAGCAATTAGAATATTATCAACATAGATCAAAACAAATATTTGTTCAGTGCCACTGCGTTCAATAAATAAAGAAGAATCAGCCCTAGATGAGATAAATTTTTGTTGTAGTAAAAATTCATGTTGCTGATGAAACCAAGCCCGAGGTGCCTGTTTTAAGCCGTACAAGGATTTATTGAGTTTGCACACAAAACCTAGATGAGTATCGTCAACATGGCCCTTTGGTTGCTCCATGTAAATTTATGTATCAATATATCCGTGGAGGAAGGCATTGGATATGTCTAGTTTCCGAAGTGACCAATCATGATGAGCGATAAGAGTGAGAGCTGTTCAGATTGTGGTTGTTTTAACAAGGTTGAAGGTTTCAAAGTAATCAACACCTTCTGCTTGTCTATATCCTTTGGCTACAAGTTTGGCCTTATAACAATCAACACTTCTATCTGGTTTTCTTTTGATTTGAAACACCCATTTGTTTCTGATGATATTCTTATTTGGAGGACGTGGAACCATCTCCCACGTACGATTTTGGATTAGGGCATCCATCTCTTGACCCATAACAATACACCATTCTTTATGTTGGTGGGCATGGTGAAAGGTAGTAGGTTCTTTGTCTAAAAAGGAATGTGGTTTAGATAGGGCAATGTTAGTTTGGCGTTTGTGCATAGTGGTGGATCGTAAGACCATATTATGTGTTCTAGTAGGTTGAGGCTGGTGCGAGTCATATAGAGTAAGGTCAACAAAAAGGTTGAGGTTAGGTGAGATGGTATTTGGTGGAGCATATGAGAGCGGTTTAATGGAAGTTGGTTGATTTTGTGAAGATGTAGATGAAGGTAAAAAGGAAGGAGGTGAATCGGGGTAATTAATGTCTATGGGAGAGAACGTACCTATGGAAGGGGCAGTGTCCAAGTGAGCTATCATTTGGGTCAGCCACGGTGAGGAAACTAGTGAATTTGCACCGCCTAAAACTTGGTTAGTTTTAAAAGGAAATGTTTGAATACAAAATTTGACATGCCTTGCAATATAGACACGACCAGAAGATATGTCTAGACATTGACACCCGGAATGATTTGGTGAATCCCCCAGGTAGACACATTGATTTGTATGAAAAGAAAATTTACGAGAATTGTATGGACGTAAGAGAGGGTAAACAGCATATCCAAAAGGCCTAAAGGTGTCATATTTAGGGTGGTGTTTACGAAGGAGGTAGAATGGGCTGGTTTGATTTTTAACAGAAGAGGGGAGAATGTTAATGAGGGAAATTGCAGTGTCAAAAGCATAATTCCAAAAATGAAGTGGAATGTTAGCATGAGAAAGAAAGGTGAGGGCTATGCCAACAACATGATGTATTTTTTATTCTACTATGCCATTTTGCTCATGGGTATAGGGACAAGATATTCTATAAACAGTACCAGTGTGGAGAAACAATTTGTTCATCCTTTGATATTCGCCACCCCAATTAGAGTGAAAAGATTTTATTTGAAGATTGAAGTGTCGTTCAACATATTTTTGAAAATAAAGAAAGGCAATGTAAACCTCACTTTTCTGTTTCAAAAGATACAACCAGGAAAACCGAGTATAATCATCAATAAAAAATACCATATACTTGTGACCAAGAGAGGAGGGAATAGGTGCAGGACCCTAGACATCAGAGTGAACAATGTCAAACGGTGCCTGACTTTTATGATCAATAGAGGCTAAAGGCAAACGGGCTAATTTCCTTAAATGACAAGCAGAACACGGTAACAAAGTTTTATTGGAACAAGGCAAATTAAATTCATTAACAACGCGAGAGACAGTACGGGACATTGGATGACCAAGACAGGCATGCCATTCATCAAGGGATGGTGTTGTAGAAAGAAGTGCTTCCTTTCGTGGCTTTATTGTGTGTAGTGTATAAACGCCATGCTCACTTGAACCCTGCAGTAGGATTTTGTTAGTTCCCTATTGCCTGACAAAAAACAAGTTAGGCCAAAACTCAAAATAACAATTATTGTCTTTTGTGAATTGCTGAACAGAGAGAAGGTTTTTCACAATTTTCGAGACATGAAGGATGTTAGAAAGGGTAAGAGAACCACTAGCAGAAGAAATGGACATATTGCCTATGTTAGAGATTGGCAAACCTTTGCCATCACTGACATGAAGTTGGTCATTGCCCTTGTATGGATTAGCGATGGACAAGGCTGAGATATCTGGAGTAATGTGATAATTCGCAATAGTATCGGGATACCAGACCATAGGAGAATGTTGTGGAGCTGGCAAGGACATGGTCGGATAAGAGACAAAGTTGGCTTGTGGAGAGGAGGGTTGGTATGGGGTATAATGTTTTCTGCACTTATCAGCTGTATGATTGCACAATCCACAAATTTGACAGGGATTAGGTCGATACTTCCTTGGTTGCTAGAAAGAGAAGCGAGGGGGAGAAGGAAGTAGAGGTGGCTACGACACAGAAATATTAGATCTCATAACAGAATTGGCAATAGGATGATTAAGTGTACCTTGAAGCAAAATCTCATGAGCAAGAAGATGGCCGTGTAATTCATTAAAGGAGACAGGTTGCGAACAGAGATTAAGGGCGATAATGATATTATGATATTCGAGCCCAATGTTGCGATAAATAATCACATTGAACTCAGCTGGTGTGATCATACGTTCAGATGCAACAAGCTCATCAGCCAAGCCCTTGGCTTTGTGAAGAAAGGCTGAGACAGAGAGATCATTCTTCTTAAGTTCTTGCAAGGCAATATGTAATTGAAGTTGCCTGTTTTAGGATATAGATCCGAAGGCCTGAGCTAAGGCTTCCCAAACAGCAAAAGAGGAATCCAATCCTATAATATAGGAGAACACGTCTTCAGTTAAATAGGAAAGCAACCAGTAAAGTAACATTTGATCTTTGTGATACCAAGATTGGTATTCAGGATTTGGTATTTGTTCTTGAGGATTGGCAAGGGATGAAATGGTTTTTGAAGGAGCAGGTGAAGAACCGTCGATAAGGCCATGAAAATTGTGATAATTAAGAAGAGGAAGGAATTGTGCTTTCCATGCCAAATAGTTTTTATCTGTCAATTTGACAGAAAAGGTATGGCTGACAGTTTGTGTTGAGGGATAAGAGTTGGAAATGATGGGAGCGGTAGAAGAAGAAGAAGAAGAAGAGGAGAAAGCCATTGATTTGTTGGAGAAAAGGCCTAAGGCTTTGATACCATGTATTGAATAGAATCTTTCGTATTTATATGAATGTTTACAAGGATATTTATATACAGGATTCAAGCTAGACTATATGGAATGTTGCTAAACTATAGGAGAAATATAAGGCATGACATATGTATAAACAAAGGGAGCAGATCTCATGAATTTAACCTAAAGATAAGGAGTTGATAGAATGTTTCCGTAACATATACAAGACAACTTTTGGCATTTCTCACTTTGGTTGTGTCACTTACAACCCAGTACACCTTTTAATCCTGCATGCATGATATGTTTCTCTAGAAAGACAAATCAGTTCATCACCTTACTAACAAAGCTATCATGCATTTGTTACGAAGAAATAGTAACAAGGTTGACTGGTTTAAGATAGTGTAGTGCAAAGGTTTAACTTTGAGAATCTCCTTTATTCTCTAGTTAGTTGTCCAAAAGAAGAATCCAAAAGGTTCAAAATCCGTTGCTGAATTTCTTAATGAAATGCGATCCATTGCTGATGAACTGGCTCTCACTCAAAATCCAATTAGGAAAGAATGATAGAAGATTCCACAGTCAATCAAGCTACAAATCAAGAGTAGAATTAAGAGGAAAATATTCCTTGTATTCATTGTAAAATATTTACCATAACTAGGAGATTGTAATACTATAGATAGACTCCTGTACACAGAAACTAATCAATTAATGAAAATGGAAATCTTTTTCGCCAAAACCTCTTTGTTGCCATCATAAGATGGTATCAAAGCAGTGTTTGATTCTGGGAACTCAGAATAATTTCATCATTGTTCCATTACCTTTCCCAACCCAAATAGCCAAATCTGTTCTTCTTTTCATAGTAGCTGAAACAGTAAACCTACAAACAACCAAAAACCATGACAGTAACAGATGAAAGCTCTAGCAGTCGATCAGGAAATCAAAATTCAACCAACATCCCTGATGAGTTGACGTTATAAATTGCCAGTATACTGCGCAATAGTCTGGGAACACAACCGACTCAATCCAATTCAGACAATATATCACTTGGGTTCAAACTCAGTGGATATAATTATCCACTATGGGCAAGACTAATAAAAATGGTAATTGGCGGTAGGGGAAGAGGCTCTCATATCACTGGAGTACCTCCAGTCCTAGTGGCCATAGATCCATCGTTTGAACGATGGGAACAAGCATATCAATGTGTGTTCACATGGATAATCCAAAATATTGAGGCAAACCTGGTTAACAATGTTTCTCAATACCCAACAGCAAAAACACTCTGGGATGGCTTAGCCATCACTTATAAAAGTGGAACGGATTCTCTTCAGGTGTTTGATCTCCATAAAAAGACAAATACACAGAGACAAGGACAGGACACATTGGAGGAATTTTAGAACAAGATGTAGAATATATGGATGACTATTGATCGGAGGCAAGCAAATCCAATAAAGGATCTGGAGGACATCGTAACATTTAACAAAATTGTTTAGGAATAGAGGCTGTATCAGTTCCTCATGGCCATTGATGATAAACATGAGCCCATTAAACAGGATATCTTGAAGCAAGAGCCTCTCCCCTTAGTCAAAGTTACCTAAGCCATCGTAAGGCGAGAGGTCGCCAGGATCCAAATACTGAAACCGGCAACCTCCGACGAAGGAGACACATCATCGAGGATTGGTGCTTGCTTGGCAGCCAAAGCACCCGGAGAAAGAAGCAAACCAGAATCAAGACATCAAGCAGGCAGGGGGAGGGGTCACTCAGATTCATCACAGCGAACAAATCGAGAGGACAAATCGAAACTTCATTCCACAAATTGTGGAATGAAGAAACAAACTAAAGAAACCTGCTTCAAGATCGTGGGCTACCCGGATTGTTAGGAAGATAATCACAAGGTACCGGGAAATAATCGATCGAACATTGGAAAGGGGACCGCCGCTGTGGGTATCTCGGAGGTCGCCATCAAAAGCGGCAATAGCCAGGAAGTTGGAATCGACTCGATAACAGGGGGCCAGCAGGGAGCAGTGATCGGCTATGGAGGTGCTGCCGTAAACATAAACCCTAATCTGAGAGTCGAAAAAGGTAAAGTGTTTGGGATTTTTTCCCAAACCCTTCATTGGTTAATGCCAGTTTTTTTAAGCCTGGTTGATTTGATTTTGAGCAAAATATGCATGATAGTTTCAATTGTGATCAGCATAGTCCCTGTGGTTTGAATGTGTGTGAAAATGACCCCCAGACCTCTTTCGCCCATCAAAACCAACGGCCCAAACACCAGACCACTTAAATAAACCCAAAAATCTTGTTAACCAATCTCAGCTCACACAAAATATACTAGACCCTAAGCCTATACAACCCAAAGCATACCAAATCAATATAAGCCTAGAAAAATCCAATGAGTGGATCTTCGATTGCGGAGCCACTGATACCATGACCCACGATTCCACAGATATTCTTGACCCATCCGTGTCCAATAAAACTGATGTGATTCTGCAAGTTCACGGGTCTCAAGTAGTATAGTATCACTACAAGAAAATTATCAAATAGCGGCGGAAATTTTCCGACGGAACCACTTCCGTCGGAAAATAGCGACGGAATATCATTTCCCGTCGCTATAATAGCAACATTTCCGACGATACAAAACGTCCGTCGAAACAGAATCTTGTTATGAATTTTACCAACGGAAAATAGCGACACCCACTTGGTACGGTCGGGAAAAAAATGCACGAAACTCTCCCGCGTTTGATCACCTACGGCAACACACCGACGGTACAGATACCGTCGGTGTTTATACTGACGGAATTTATTTTTCCGTCGAAAAATTGAACAACAACAATTTCACCGACGGACAAGACCAATCCGTCGGGGAGTTGGTTGAAATATT
>JAOSBN010000004.1:38078859-38094211 GCA_027563595.1 Erythroxylum suave | reverse complement strand
GTCCATTCTTGTAAGCATTGGTCAATTTCCTCTTGTTTCCGAGAACAGAAGTGGACAGCCACTCCCAATCCTGCTAATTCTTCAACTATGCCGTGCCTATAGTTACATAGCACAACCATGAGAGACACAAACATATGCATCCCTAAATTTATGGAATTCAGATAGGACTTAACCAAAGAAAACAGAAAGAGCAGTCATAATACATACCCTATGCCGCGAGTTCCACCAGTAACAAGAGCAGTCATGCCTTGGAGAGACCATCTACTCTGTGCTCCAGTGGCTGCCATTCTCTTTGATTCTTTTCGAAACTTGGGAGTTTAGCAGAAAAGAGTGCGAGGAGTATCCGATGAAGTTAGGATATATATGACCGTACGGTTGTCATTATTTATAATGTTGACCTTGTGAAATTAGCCATCGAGATGACTTAGTCGATAAAGAAATTAGCTAAATGTACGATCAGTTTTTGCGTCATAGACTACGTGATGTCCTTGATATGCTTGTTAGACTCGCAAAACATTATTGCCTATGACTGAGCCGCCATGGCCCATGCGCACATGGTAGGCCATATCTGTTCTGGGTTGTAAAGTCAAGGTCAATTTGGAAGGCTGATGAACATTTAAAAAACATAATTGATCAAAATTATATGCGTGCTACATTCTAATTTCAAAGCCTGCAACCTTTTTATATTACAGGAACATTAATTTTGACTTTTCTATTCAAATTTAAATTTTAAATCTTTCTTTTCGATGACTTTATGCATTCCACTCTATCTATGTCCTTTAATTTTAACTTCAAATGATGAAAATTAATTAAATTAGCAGTAGCCTTGGAGCGTTAATTTGAAGTTGTCTTTTCTTTGCGTACACTTTAAAGCATATACAGAAATTTTCAAACCCAACTTATACAGCTTGACTGAGAGTCACCAAAGTCCCATCGGTAATTTGGAGCATGCTAATGTTTATATATTCTGGTTAGATTTGACAATTTGAATTTAAACTATAAACAACCCGTTCACTTTAACAGGGTAGTTAGTTGATGGGAATAATTATTTCATTCCTGATCTATTCTTGGTAATAGGTTATTCTTTTATTTGATTGAAGAAAACATACAGAATATATCATTCAAGGATTTACTTATTCCTTGAATTTTGGGAATAAGTAAACTCATCACCTCCTTATCTTTATCTATTTCAAGATTATTCCAAATGGTTGAACTAAAATTGAGAATATGCAGGACAATAATATCCTTAAAGAATCCACATAATTACTTAACTATAATAATAATAATAATAATAATAATAATAATAATAATGTAGTTAGTAAAGACTGCTTGAATATTTTGATTCGGAATAAACAAAACTAAATAATTTTCGTTCCATTCCGTTCCATTCTTCGTCTATTTTATTCCTAAAGAATCATCATTTTATTCTTTATCTATTTTAGTAGGTGAATCAAACACTCCGTAAGGCTTTAACAATTTACAAATTTTTCATGAATTTTAAATAACCAAAATCCATTTAGTTTCGACTATTGTTTGACCTTTTAGTTTTTACATTAGATAAAAACAATTATTAGGTTTAATATTACTCGTCTAATATGAATTTTGTAATTAGTCATTGTGAGGCATCATCTTCTTTCAAAGAATGATAAGTGATATCCTTGATTTGCTAGTTCGACTCTCAAAATATTATTATCCAAGGATGAGCAGCCAGGGGCTCAGGTAGATTACGAGGTCAATTTAGGAGCCCGGTGGCATTTAAGGGACAAAACCGATCAAAGTCAGATGACGATACACATCAATTTCAAAGCCTGCCACTTTTTCATACTACCGGAAAATTAACTATATTTTTTAACTACTACTTGATTTTCTTAAAAAGTCAGACGTATGACACGCATCAATTTCAAAGCTTACAGCATTTTTAAATTACCGGAACACTGTTATATTTTGCAATTATTAATTAATTATTGATGGGCATGTTATACTTTTTTTAAAATAGTGAAATAAAGATATGTACAGTCTTAGATTTTACTTGGTCTGATTAAAGTAAAATTCTAAATTCTAAATCCTTATTTCTAATGACTTTGTGCATTCTACATGGTTAAAAAAAAAAACGATTACCTTCCTCTGTCTTTTAAATTTTACCTCTAATGAATAAAGTTAAGATCAGGTTTTGTTTGCATCTATATTTACATTTATATTTATAGTTTTCTGTTTTTGTTTTTAAATTTAATAAAAATCCATTTATTTAAGTTTTTATTTCTGTTTTTAGTTTTTTTTCTTCAAGTTTTCAAATTTTATGAAAACCACAAAAAGTTATTTTTAAAATTTTCTATTTCCTTTTTATAATTTTCTATTAATTAAATATATTATCTAATAATTAACATGTTAATCATTATAAAAATTATGAATAATTTAATTATTAATAAGAATTATGAATAATTTTATTAATAAAAATTATGAATAATTTAATTTCAATGACTAATCTATTTAATTTTTAAATTAATTAATTTAATACTTATTAATAAATATAATTAAATTTAAAATATTTTCAAAATATATAAATTTCAAATCAATTTTGATTTAATAATTAAAATATATTTAAAATAGATATTAATTTATAAATGAATTTCATTTTGAAATTATTTATTTTAATAAAATAAAATAATTTTATTCATAAATTATTAATCAATTTAATTAAATAAATAATTTATCTTTAAGTTTTATCTAATAAGTAATTATCATCAATAATAAAAATATAATTATATTAACATTAACAATCAAATAGATTTTTGTTTTTATTTGAAAGAAAAATAGAAAATCAAAGTCACCACAAACAAAAAACAAAAGTGAAATCAAACAAGTCCCCAAGTAACATACCCGTAGAAATCACAATATATTAGGTTGCATAGGCACAAACCCATAATCAAAATTTGAGTATGGGCTTGAACTTGAAAAAATCGCTTAAAATAGCATTGCTTTAAGTAAACTTCACAAAATAAAGTCATTTTGATCTTAAGTTTCAAAACAATGTGGATTTGGAAAGTTTACCCAAAACAATATTGTTTTAGATGCATCGTCTAACATAATTTGAATCTGATAAAAAAAATGATCAAATTGAACTTGATTTGTTGATTTCGAATCAAACCCTAGCCAAACTACAATCTTACATAGTAGTAACCTTGATCGTTAATTTGAAGTTTTTAGTTTAAAAACAAATTATTTTGGGCCAACCTGGAGTTCCTTGGCATAAGCTTTTTTTTTTTTTTTGGGCCAAAATTGTATTTCGAACTTAAACATTTTCATCAAAATATAAATTAAACTATAATATCTTGGAGTATTCAATTTGAACTATAACATTTTCAAAACACTATAAATAAATCACAAGTAGACGAAAAATTTAACAAAGTTAACTTTTGTCTGGTAAGTGACATATTATTATTAACGTAGCACATATTTCTCCTTTTCTTAATCACTAAATGTGCCTCATTACCATGTCTATGCCACATTCCAATGTAAGGTCCAAGTATTTGGTTTTATTAAATTATACTAATTTGTAATTTAAATTCTTCATAAAGCCTAATTAATTTAAATAAATTATAATTAAAATAACTTAAATTAAATTTGGTGTACGAATCTCATCCTTAGTCCCTAAATTTTCACCCAATACTCCCTATCCAGGCCTCTCACCAATTGCTCCTCCATCGACTCATTCGATTTCTCAAAGTTGCTTTTTATAAGTCTTTTACACTAGTCACCTTATCTTTGTACATGGAGTTATTCTATAGGTCGTTTAATAGCTTTCGTTTAATAGCTTCGTTAAGTGATAAACTCTGTCCAAAGTAAAGAAAGATACAAGAAGGAAGGTGTCAAATACTCTCCTCCTACATAAGTTGTACAGGTTCTACTGTTGTGTTTATAAAGCCAAAGTTTGTTACACTAGGGAGTTTGAATTCAACCTAGATTTTATAAGATAAATTATATAAAAACAAAGACAAGATATCTAAAGCTTGTCATATATATCTCCACAAACAGAGAAGATTACGCTTGCTACTAAGAAGGATCACGCAGAGAAGATTGCAGATACGATTGTTGTTGAGAAGGTTACACGTGCTGCTGAGCCTCTTTATCACTCCCCCTCAAGCTAGGTAGGGGAGCATGCGAAATGCCAAGCTTGTACCTTAGAAACTCGAACTGAGAACGGACCAAAGGTTTGGTAAAGACATTAGCTAATTTCATATGTGACAAGAAAAATCATGTCACAAGAGCCCCAAGTGCAAAACGTTCTCAAACATAATGATAATCAACCTCAATGTGTTTAGGACGAGTTTTGAGTAGGGGAATAACTGTTAAATACAATACATTAATATTACCACAATATAGTGACTAACGATTGTGTAAGGGCATACCAATGCCTCGGAGAATATATGTTATCAAAGTAAGCTCTGCAATGGTTGAGACTAAAGCTCGATATTCTTCCTCAATGCTTAACTTACCTACAGTAGGTTGTTTCTTAGAGCCCCAAAAGAGTAAATTAGCGCCAAGAAAAACATAGAATCCAGTTGTTAAGCGTCGACTAAATGAACACCCATCCCAATGAACGTAAAAAAGCCCACCAGATTTAAGCTAGAGGAAAAAAGAAACCGTATCCCACGATCAAGAGTTCCTTTAACATATCTCAATATATGCTTTACAGCTTGAAAGTGCAAAACAAAAGGATTATGCAGGAATTGGCACACGAAGCTCACTGCATGAGATAGATTCAACTTTATAAGTATTAGATATTGTAAGCCCCCGACCAAGGAATGATAAGCTGAAACATCACAACTTGGTCCAAAGTCAGTGTATAATTCATGTTTTTGTGCCAATAGCATGTTGATGACCTTGGATTCAATCATCTTAGCCCTGTTTTAGCAATTCACGAGCATATTTACCTTGAGAAAGAAGAGTCCAGTTTTGAAGTGAGTTTCCTCCATGCCCAAGAAAAAACAATCTGGTCCAAGATCCTTCATAGCAAACTTTTGTTAAAGACAAAGTAAAATCGTTCTAACAATTATATCATCTACATGAAGAAGTAGAATGATGGTACCTTCTGAGTTATGTAGAACAAATAATGAAGAGTTTGCTTGGCTACAAAAGAAGCCGATGTCAAGAAGAAAAATGTTGAAGGGATCATACCACATCTGTGTTGAATTGAATTGTTTTGAAAAACCAGCTATGCTAAAACTTGCTAAGGACCTTGCCATGACAATCAAATTGAAGAAGAAAAGAAGGGCGATGACCAAGCTGAAACCTCTTAGACATCTCAGGAAACTTGAGCTACTGACTTTGTGAATAATTCAGAAAACTATGCCTCCAAAAAGTAAAATTCTAAAGATTGAAGATTAAAGAAGGAAGTTTGGTGAAGAAGCTGAAGATGTCTACAGAAAAATTGATGCAACCTGTTGAAGTTCATAAAAACCTGAAGAAGTTTTTTCCTGAAGCAGAATTGGAGCATGGAGTAAAACTGTCAAAGCACAACTTCTAGCTGACCTGGAAGCGTGAGTGAAAGCCTAATCAATTTGTACCTCAAGCAAACAAGTGGTTCTGCATATCATATTCTGTTTTTCTTTACATAGTTAGAAATCAGTGGCATTTAATGTATGGCAATGGTTGTTTTAGCATATTTTTTGTTTTCCAACTGACTAAAGGATTATGAGACGTGTATCACTCTTGTCTTTTGGATTACAATTTCTCAATTCTTAGCCTTTGATTTTTAGATGTTCAAAAACTTCATATAAGAGCTGAATATAAAAAAGCTAAATGTTCTTTCCTTCAAAAAAAAAAAAAAGAAACCTTTATACTTGAATCATGCCTGTCTTCTGTTTTTTCTCTTAACTTACATATCGAAATTTGAGTGTTAAGAAAAATTCACAGACTTTGGTTCTGTAATTTTGTTCCATCCAAAATTCAAACATTTCAATCATAACAAAAGCCTACACTATTTACATTTGAGAGCAATCAGATTATACAATATATGCACACTATACAAAAGCCAATTTGGTATATACAAAATTTCAGAGTATCAGTTTCCCTAAGGCGTGCTGTTGGATCCATCAAGTAGCTTGAAGTTGCACAGCTAGTTTGAACATCTGCTGCTCAAGTGGGGGAGGGATTTCTTCATCTTCCTAGAGAGGTATCAGAGTTCCAAGGTTCATCTAACCTGGACTGAATTAAAACATGGTAGGGACGAGTACTCCAGCAATGAGTCTACAAAGTATTCAGGCAAACATACTAGTATTGACAGGTGAGAACTACAAGGCATAGGCGCTTGGAGTTGAAGACTACCTCAAGATCTGTGAATGCTGGGATGTAGTGAATGAAGGAGTAGCTGAATATGGAGGAATAGTAGATTTAACATAACAACAAATGATGAGGCTAAGTCAGGATAGAGATAAAGACTTTAAAGCATTCATTTTTCTGAGATCAGTGGTGAGTGAAACCATTTTGTTGAGACATGCTGGATGTAAGAGCTCAAAGGAGTTGTGGGATACATTGAAGCTAAAATATGTAGGGTCTACCCAATCGTTGAGACTAAAAAAACAAGCTGTTATGAGAAGTTTTGAAAACTTTTCAATGAAGGATGAAGAAAATGTAGCTGCTGCAAAAACAAGATTTATGGGATTGGTACAACAACTGAAGGAATTTGGTGAAAACACAAGTTCAGAGAGGTTAGTTGATAAATTTTTAAGTAGATTGCCTTTAAGATTTGAAGCTAGCATAGCTTCTGTTGAATGGCAATTCAACAATGACCCTGATTCTGTTACATTGGAGCAAGTTTTTAATGTTTTGGAAATGCATGAAGAGAGGCATGGGGTGAGACGAGAAGGTGAGGAATATGCACTGAAAGCTGAACACTTTAAGGTCCCAGAAAATCCACCCTTCCAAACCCAAGCAAGAAATCTGAGCCAAAATCTTTCTGAACCAAGTTTGATACAATCACAGATCCACCATCTGCCACAAATCCTCCCACAAAACAATCAAAATCAATTCCAGACATTGACATATCCACAGCACCACTCTTATAAACACCAAATGCAATACCAATAGCCCCAAATTTGTCCTCAAACTTAATATTCTCCACAAATGCCCTACCCAAACTTTCAAACCTGTAGCCAATTCCTTGGAAACAATGCCAATCGAATGCAAGGTGGAACAAGAACAACAAGACGAGGCATGTTTCTAAATTGCAGATTCTGTGGAAAAATCAATCATGCAGCTAAGGAGTGTTTTTAGAATGAAAATGCTGATTGTATTCATTGTAGGAAGAGGGGACACTCAAAAAGAGAGGTAGATGTCAGAATAGCAGAATCCTCAAAGCCCTATCTATGGAAAACCCCCACTAATACATCCCTTCCTAAGACAAAATACTTCCTCTAATTCATTGCCAACTTAGACCAAGCCCTTTCAAAACCTTCCTGAACCCCAAATGTATCAAGCTAACTATGTTACCAACTCTAGAAAACTACAAATTCCATAGCATTATCCACCATAGCCTCAAATGACTCATTATTAATCTATTCAACCTCAAATGAGTCAATCCTATATGTCGCAGCCCAATTACTCAAAATAGACACATTACTAACCTATGCAAACCCAAGCACCAAATCAATTGTCCCAAAACACTTTTTTCTGTTGATCATACTTCATCTCAACCCTCTTCAAAAATTTGCCCAAACTCCCAGCTCAATCTACAGCCTAACTCCAATATTCAATCAGGAACTTCACAAACAACAAAACCATCCGAAAAGCCAATCACTGAGGAAAGTGTCTTTATAGTGGAGACTTGTCATCAATCTAAAAACCATGCATCAACTGTTAAGTTTTGTGCAACTGAGGCAAATAATGAAAAAGGAGGAGAGTGGCTGATAGATAGTGGTTGTTCTAACCACATGACAAAGAAGAAGGAGGCTTTTGTTGAAACAACTACTGATTTGAATACTATGGTAAAGATTGGTAATGGAGAAATAATACCAGTCACTTGGAAGGGAAATGTGGAGTTGATTACCAAAGCAGGAAGAACCATACTTGAAGAAGTGGATTACATTCCTGAGTTAGATCAAAACTTGACTAGTGTAGGACAACTCTTAGAGAAGAATTACAAAGTGTATTTCGAAGACAATATGTGCAGAATCTTCAATGCACAAGGAGAGTTAGTTCATAAGGTAACAATGGTGAACAGGGTTTTTAAACTATGAATGATAGATGTTGGTGGAGCTTTTGCAGCAATTCCAGTGATTGAATTGTCACAATTATGGCACAAAAGGTATGGGCATGCAAATCTTGACTATATTGTTGAAATGTAGAAAAAGGAATTGATAATGGGACTGCCTCAGTTGAGTAGTAAGCTGAAGAATGTGTGTGAACCATGTGCAAAGGGAAAGAGTCATGTTCTAACTTTTCCAACAAGTGATTGGAGGGTCACAGAAAAGTTGCAATTGATGCACACTGATGTTTGTGGACCAATGGATACATCATCAATGGATACATCATCAGCTGGAGGAAGTAGATATTATATTGAATTTGTTGATGATGTTTCAAGATATTCATGGATCTATTTTATGAAGAGTAAAGATCAAGTGTTTGGCATGTTTAAAGTGTGGAGGGCAGAAGCTAAAAGTCAATTTAGAAGGAAAGTGAGATGTGTGAGAATTGACAGAGGAGGAGAATATGTATCCAATGAGCTGAAAAATTACCTTGAAAGGGAAGGCATCTTTCATCAATATTTTGTTGTTTACACTCCATAGCAAAATGGAGTATCAGAAAGGAAAAACAGAACAATTGTGGAAATGGCAAGAGCTATAATGATTGGAATGTAAGTGCCAAGAAGATTTTGGCTTAAGGCTTGTTTCACTGCTGTATATCTACAAAATAGAATGAAAACTCGAGCTTTGAAGGAGAAAACACCATTTGAAGTATGGTTTGGAGTTAAACTGAGGGTGAGTCATCTAATGGTGTTTGGATGTGTGGCATATATGCACATTCCTGAAGTAAAAAGACAAAGCTAGATGAGAAGGCAATGAAAGGAGTGATGATGGGTTATAGTGTTGAATCTAAGGGCTATAGAATTTATAGTCCTGAAACAAAGAAAATGATGGTATCAAGAGATGTAAAGTTTGATGAAAATGAGGGATGGAAATGGGAAGAGCCAATTGGTAGGAGTTTTGGAAGAATAGAGATTGAATTGCCATTAAATGATGTGAAGGCTGACCAAATAATGGGAGAGGATGTAGTTAATAACAACAATTCAGGAGGAGACAACTCAGTCAGATCCACAAAGCTTCAATGATTCTGGTGGTGAAGGAGTTCATGAGTGAAGGAGTGAAGGAGTGAAGGAGGAGCCTTCTCTAAGCTCTAAAAATGATGTGGAAACATCAAGCTCTGACAGTGCTCACAAAACAAGGGACTTAGCCTCCATATACAATGAAACTAATCCTTTATTTGATTTCAGATACAATGTAGCTGATGGAGAGGAGATAGATGAAGCTCTAACAATTATAGAGTGTGCTTTGCCTACATAATCTGAACCAATGACATACAAACAAGCTATTAAACAAGGAGTGTGGCAAAGCTCAATGGATGAAGAGATAAAAGCTATTAAAGAGAATGGAACTTGGGTGCTGGTGGATCTGCCAAATCCAGAAACTAAGGTGGTTGATTCCAAGTGGATTTATAAGAAAAAACTAAATCTTGATGGAACAATCAACAAGTATAAAGCCAGACTAGTTGTGAGGGGTTAGAAACAAGAGTATGGAGTAGAATATACTGAGACATATGCACCAGTAGCAAGGATGGATACAGTCAGATTGTTGTTAGCTCTAGCTGCAAATAATGGGTGGAGAGTTCACCAAATAGATGTAAAGAGTGCATTCTTGAATGGAATGCTAGATGAAGAGGTCTACTTGAAGCAACCTAAAGGCTATGTGATGAATGGACAAGAGCAAAAAGTGCATTAACTTGTGAAGGTTTTGTATGGACTGAAACAAGCTCCAAGAGCTTGGTATTCAAGGATCAACAACTATCTAATGCAAAATGGATTCTCAAGAAGCAAGAGAGAAGAAACCTTGTATGTAAAAATCAGAGGTGAGGATAAGCTAATTTGCTCCTTATACATTGATGATCTGCTGATAATTGGAACACAAGACAAGCTAATAGAAGAATTCAAGGAGTTAATGAAATCAGAGTTTCAGATGACGAACTTGGGAGAAATGAGCTTCTTTTTGGGACTGGAGATAGATTAAATAAGAAATGGAATCTTTATACATCAAAGGAAGTATGCTAAAGAGTTGACTGACAAGTTTGGATTGAAAGGAAGTAGTGGAATGGGGACTTCTATAGAACATCAAATGAAGCTAGAACCTACGAAACCAGGTGAAGAATTTGATGCAACTTATTATAGGAGTATGATTGGATCATTAATGTATTTAAGTGCTTCAAGGCCTAATATTGCATGTGCTGTGAATATTATGGCTAGTTTTAATCAATCACCTTCGAGACAGCATGTTGTTTATGCTAGAAGAATCATCAGATATGTTAAACATACAATTGATTATGGAATCTGGTATGGAAGAGGAAAAAAGGTGGAATTACATATGTTCAGTGATGTTAGCTATGTTGGAAGTAATGAAAGTAATAGCAGAAGTGGTTATTGTTACAGCCTAGGATCAAGAATTTTTGCTTGGAGCTTGAAGAAGCAAAGAAGTGTTGTATAATCCTCAGCTGAAGTTGAATATGTTGCAATGAATATGGCTGTTAAGCAAGCTCAATGGTTGAAGAAAATTCTGATAGATGTGAACGAATTGAGGGGAAAATGTGTGATCATCTATTGTGACTCTAGTGCAGCAATCTCAATGGCTGAAAATCCATCTGATCATATGAGAACTAAACACTTGAAGGTGAAATATCATTATGTTAGAGAATTGATTGAAGAAAAGGAGATTAGGATGGCCTTCTGCAGATCAAGCTTTCAACTTGCAGATTTGTTCACCAAAGCATTACCGAAATGGAGGTTTGAAACTTTAAGAAATATGATAGGTACGCATGTTTTACAAAAAAAAGGAGGAGCTGTTGAATTGAATTGTTTTGAAAAACCAGCTATGCTAAAACTTGCTGAGGACCTTGCCATGGTAATCAAATTGAAGACGAAAAGAAGGGAGATGACCAAGCTGAAGCCTCTTAGACATCTCAGGAAACTTGAGCTGCTGATTTTGGGAATAATTCAGAAAACTATGCCTCCAAAAAGTAAAATTCTAAAGATTGAAGATTAAAGAAGGAAGTTTGGTGAAGAAGCTGAAGATGTCTGCAGAAAAATTGATGCAACCTGTTGAAGTTCATAAAAACCTGAAGAAGTTTTTTCCTGAAGCAGAATTGGAGCCTGGAGTAAATCTGTCAAAGCACAACTTCTAGCTGACTTGGAAGGCATGAGTGAAAGCCTGATCAATTTGCACCTCAAGCAAACAAGTGGTTCTGCATATCAGATTATGTTTTTCTTCATATAGTTAGAAATCAGTGGCATTTAATGTATGGCAATGGCTGCTTTAGCATTTTTTTGTTTTCTAGCTGACTAAAGGATTATGAGACGTGTATCACTCTTGTCTCTTGGATTAAAATTTCTCAATTCTTAGCCTTTGATTTTCAGATGTTCAAAAACTTCATGTAAGAGCTGAATATAAAAAAGCTCAATGTTCTTTCCTTCAAAAAAACAACGAAACCTCTATACTTGAAACATGCCTGTCTTCTGTTTTTTCTCTTAACTTACATATCAAAATTTGACTGTTAAGAAAAATTCACAAAAAATGGTTCTGTAATTTTGTTCC
Organism: Erythroxylum suave; assembly: GCA_027563595.1. Taxonomy (NCBI): domain Eukaryota; kingdom Viridiplantae; phylum Streptophyta; class Magnoliopsida; order Malpighiales; family Erythroxylaceae; genus Erythroxylum; species Erythroxylum suave. The sequence goes on along the minus strand of JAOSBN010000004.1, from coordinate 38,082,359 downwards.
ATCCAAAATTTAAACATTTCAATCATAACAAAAGCCTACACTATTTACATTTGAGAGGAATCAGATTATACAATATATACACACTATACAGAAGCCAATTTGGTATATACAAAATTTCAGAGTATCAGTTTCCCTAAGGAGTGCTGCTGGATCCATCAAGTAGCTCGAAGTTGCACAGCTAGTTTGAACATCTACTGCTCAAGTGGAGGATGGATTTCTTCATCTTCCTAGAATCTGTGGATCTTGTTTAATCCCGTACAAAGCTTTTTTAGTTTGCAAACATGATAAGGGAGAGTTGGATTTGTGAAACCAGGTGGTTAAGTTATACAAATGGCCTCTTAAAGTTCACCATGTAAAGACACATTTTTTGCATCAAAATGTTGAGTTCTTGACCCAAAGGTCATGCTGACTACCAAAACAGTCCTTATAGTGGTTGGTTTTACTACAGGACTGTATGTTTCATGAATTCAATTCATGGCACTTGTGTGTTTCCTTGGGCAACTAGTCGAGCTTTATGTCTTTCAATAGTTCCATCAGGATTGAGTTTCGTCTTACAAGCCCATTTACTTCTTATGAGGTTCATGTGAGGTTCTAATGGAAGTAGACTCTAGATATTATTAGCCTGAAGTACTCTCATTCCTTCCCTCATAGCACATACCAAAGAGGTATTGATAGAGCTTGTTTGAATGATTGTGGCTCTGTGTATAAGTCTACGGGAGTTTCAAAGAGAACTTCAGATTTAGGGTTATATGACTTGGACAGTGTAGCTATAGGGTGAATATTAGTGGTTGATGCTGGACACAAGTATTTGCTTTGTATAGGTTGCAAGGAAGCTAATTCACAATAATACTATCCTTTGGGCTACAATTTACACTTTAAGAACTTTCAATCAAAGGATGTAATGACATGCAAGTGGATTTAGTTGCAACGGAGGGAGAGTTTATGGGCTTAATGTGTGAAGACGATGTGTCACTTGAGAAGTCTAATGGTGGACTTTGTTGTTGTTGAACTGCATGATCTCGTGAGACACAAGGCATGTGTTGTCACTACTGATCTATGACTATCAAAGGCCCAAGTAACTAATTTTGAGGTTGCAAATTTGTGATACAGTGTTGCTCCTCTGGTAGTGCTTGGCTTTGTTGTGTGTTTGAGATTAATAGATGTCCATGAGAAAGAACTTTATCATGTTGTTGCTCATTTGATTGAAGATGATGCACAGAAGTGAGTTGTCTTTTTCCTAGGAGAGGAAGATTAATAGGGGCTGACATTTCACATTCAACCCAAGCATGATCTACATCATCATTAAAAAACTGAGAGAATGTGGTAATTGCAACATCCGTAGTTACTTGTGCTTGAGAATAGTTTCTGTCAGAATAAGGAAAATCACTTTCATCAAAAAATTACATGTCTAGAAATATAGACTCTCTTCATTGAAGGATGATAGCACCTGTAGCCTTTGTGATGATTAATATAGCCAATGAATACATATAGATAAGTCTTGGGCATAAATTTGTGAGTGTTCCTTTTTCTGAGATTACAGAAAGCATCTACAACCAAATATCCGTGTTGACGAATAATGAGGATACTTTCCATATAATTTTTGAAATGGGCAGTCCACATCCAAAATAGGTAATGGAATCTTATTTATAAAAACAATGTTGTTAGGGAAGCTTCAACCCAAAAACTAAAAGGCAGACCATATCGGAAAAGAATCGTGAGTCCAGTTCAACCATATGCTTATATTTTTCGCTTAGCAATCCCATTTTATTCTAATGTATCAGGGTAGCAAGTATTTTACAGAATTACACAATTTTCAAGGTACTCCAAAAATTCCATCTTACCAAACTCGCCACCACCATCACATTTGAATTTTTTTTTTCTTGAAATTTGATTTTTAACCAAAATTTGAAATTTTAAGAAAGTGTTGTAAAATTCTGATTTATGTTGCAAGGGGTACAACCAAGTGAAACGAGTGCATTTATTAACAATATCACATAATAATGCATGCATCGAGAAGACATAATAGGTACAGGTCCCCAAAGATCACATTAAACCTTTTCCAATATAAAGTCAGCAACTTGATTACGGGACATGAAAGGTAGTTTTCAACTCTTACCCAACTAACAATTAAAACGAATTGAATTTTTCTTGAGCCAACTACCAACATTCAATACTTTCATTGGAACTTAAAATGTGTGTAACATCTTGGAGCTAGGGTGTCCAAGCCATTCATGCCACATCGCAGTGAATGTTATGAATGTTGATTTCTTGCCCCAAAGAGTATACAGGTCTCCTCAAAACAGGCTCCTATCCTGAAACGATTAAGTGGCCTGCCCAACACCCCACGGTAACCTTCTAGTCGATGTCTAATCTATCTCAAAAGTTCTTGTAGAGCGAAGCTTATTGTCCCTTTTTATGCAAAAAGTTTTAACTCAACATTCATAAATATAAATAATAGAGTTTTTAAAAAACCATTTTATTAAAAATTTCAATAACATAATGATTGTATTATAACATTCCCAAAATTTTCAAAATCCCTATAAAAGTTTAAAACACTTTTATAATCACATCAAAATCCCCACTACAATTTTTTGATCTTTAAGTCCATTCATAATCAGTCTCAACAATCACTTTAATAATCTTTAAAAAAAACTAAAACATATCCATTCATTTAACTTTAAAACATTCATATAAATGCGTTCTTTACATAGAACACATTCCAAAACATATTCATGAATGTGCAAATGTTCCCAAAATCATTCACAAGGAAAAAAATGCCTACACAGTAGCACGTGATGAAGTTGACTAGTCATGAGGTGGTGCCTTTGTAGTTGAAGCCCCTAAGCATGCACTTGGGAGGTTTCATTTTAAAAAAAAAAGAGAGAGTGTGAGCTAAACGAGCCCAGTAAATGCTAGATTTTCTATTCCAATCATATTTAACCATTTAAACCTCCCTAAAACAAATTCATCTCAATTCATATAATTGAATACTAGAACGATACATATATGCTTTCAGAAATCAAGTTTCTCAAATCATTTTTCAAATAAATAGTGGTAGCATTAAAAATGTAATGAATTTCTTACTTGATATAGCCTATCATTAACTTCTTTGCTTTATGTCACTCTTAGGCATAAAGTCATAGAGCTAGTTCTGCATCGCTTACCCACAATTGGTATCTAATAGTTACAGAGCTGATTATAAATCACTTACCCGCACTAGGATAACCACTATATATCAATAGTTACAAAGGTAGCTCTGCATTGCTTACCTACAACTGGTTAACCACTAGTTACAGAGTTAGTTCTACATGGCTTAACCATAACTAGTTAATCGTTACATACCGGTAGTTACAGAGTTGGTTCTACATGTTTTACCTGTAGCACTCCCTCGTCGTAGGGTATATACTGGAACGCCCGTAGGTCATCCCGATACATATCCTACGATAAGGGTGCGCTACAAGCAATCACTAACACTTCACATGGCATCAATAATCATAAAG